>OW387151.1:0-15577 GCA_936440205.1 Lepidonotus clava | reverse complement strand
CAGATAAAGGACAGAAATAAAATTAATGTAAACAGAGATAGATGGGTTGTGATTTGATTTATTGTAAGAGAGATTAAGCCTTTTGATGATGATGAGAGGGAGTCAAAAGTTCCTTGGCTCCCTAGGAGTTCTAGTCATCCATGGTCTATATATTTAATTAGTAAGTGTGAGAAAGAAAGAGGTAAAGAAATAATTCTTTGGGAAGTGATAGGTTGAAGAAATCATATTGAGCTGTTAAAATAGTGGGGTAGCGGAAACTGGAGATTGATGGACGTGGGAGTTAAGGTTAGAAAGTAGGCAGAGATGGCTCCTAGGATTGTAATAATTAATGGGCATAGTTTAAATAAAGGGGGCAAAAATGGTTCATCTAGAGTGTTAAAAGCTATTCAGTTAAGTATAGCTCCTGCCGAAATTGCCCCGGTTACTAAGAATACTATGGGTGTAGTTATAGTGGAGTTGTGGTCTTCTAGGTATTGAAATGATAAGCAATTGGAAGAGTTTCAAACTACAGATAATATAAATCGTATAGAGTACCTCGCTGTCAAGATAGTAGCAAATAGAAAAAGAAATAGAATAATCGAGTTTGTAGGGTTGAATAAAGCTAACTCAATAATTAAATCTTTAGAATAAAATCCGGCTAAAAAAGGTGACCCACAAAGAGCTAAGTTGGCAATCAGGAGACATGATGTAGTCAAGGGGGAGGAAAACACCATATTACCCATAAATCGGAGGTCTTGGGAATGATGATGGTAGTGAATTATTGATCCAGCCGTTAGGAATAACAGGGCTTTAAATAGAGCGTGGGTAATTAGGTGGAAGAAAGCTAATGATGTAAGACCAAGACCAAGTCTAGCCATTATTACTCCTAATTGAGAGAGAGTAGACAATGCGATGATTTTTTTTATATCACATTCTGCGATAGCAGCTATTCCGGCTATAAATATCGTAAGGGAGGCAATGATTAATAAGGTTTCATTAAAGAAATAGATGGATGATAGTATATAATGAAATCGGATAATTAAAAATACTCCGGCTGTGACTAGAGTAGATGAATGAACAAGTGCAGAGACAGGGGTAGGGGCTGCTATAGCAGCCGGCAGTCATCTTGAAAAGGGAATTTGTGCTGATTTAGTTATAGCTGCCACTATAATTAAGAAAGCCATGGCTAGAAGAGAAGGGTCCCTTCAAATAGAAATAATTGATCAATGCCCTAAGTTTGCTAATAAAGCAATAGACAGGAGGATTATAACATCCCCCACTCGATTTATTAAAGCTGTAATTATCCCCGCAGCTAGTGATTTGGGATTTTGATAATAGATTACTAGAACAAATGAGACAATACCTAGCCCATCTCAACCAAGAAGGAGGCAGATAAGATTAGGGATAAAAATTAAGAGGTTTATAGAAAGAACAAATAGAAGAACTAAATGGGAAAATCGTTGAAGGTATGGGTCACCTTTTATATAGGAGGAGGCAAAAAATATTACATTCGCTGAGATAAATAGAACTGTAGCTGAGAATATAGTTCCTCAGGGATCTAGGATTAGGGGTAAACTAATAAAGGATGAGTTTGTTTTAAAGATGGTCCAATTAATAAGTATTAGAGAATTTGATCTAAATAGTTTAATTGAGGTTAACAAAGGAAGAGGAAAGAGGAATCATAATAGTTTTCTAGCGTTTAAAGAATATAAAGACATGGTTAAAAGTATAAAAATACATCTCTGAAACCACAATTCAGCAATTTTATTTAATCTATTTCAACTAAAGAAAAATGAGAGGTTTCATCTCAAAGTATTGGGCCGAAACCAATATGCGGGTTACCGCTTTTTTCTTAGGAATTAGGGTGGTCCTCAGTGTATAGAGAAATTAGTAAGCAGAAAATGTAAGCTTGAATTAAACAAATCCCTATTTCAAATATGGTATACCCAAGTTGAATTAGGATAATAGAGGAGGATGTAAATAGTGAGGAGAAAATTCTGGAAGATGCGGCAATTCCTATAAGGCCTAGTAAAATGTGTCCGGCTCTTATATTAGCTGCGATCCGAAAGGATAAAGTAATAAATCGGACACAAATTCTTACTGTTTCAATTAATACTAAAAAGGGATTTAGTCAATCTGGTGCACCCCCTGGGAGGAGGTGAGCCGTGAAAGACTTAGGAGCGTAGAAGATAGCCCTAATAATAAGTCTCAGTCAAAGGGGTAAACCTAGGGATAAAGATAGGAAAAGGTGTCTAGTAGAGCTAAATACATAAGGTAAAAGTCCTATTAGATTTAAGATGATTAGTATTAGGAATAAAGGAACTAAAATAGACGGAAACCCCTTTAAATGAATCCCAAATGTACGGGATGCTTGGGAGTTTATAACTTCAATAGGGAATGAGGGTAGTCAATTAAAGCGTGAAGGAGCCGGTCACATAGAGGCTTGAATTAAAGAGATGGAGAAAAATGATAGAGTTCAGAAAATTAAAGGAGAGAATGAGGAATAAACAGAGCATGTGGCTGGGTCGAAGGAAGAAAAGATATCAGCTATCATCAAGACATAACTAGGTATAAGGTTATTGGTGGTTTTGAAGACCACTAGTTTAGGTTAACTTAATGTCTTTGCCGTGTGAAACTAAGGTTCCATGGGATGAGCTTAAATCAACAGCATTTATCTGCCAACACGAAAGAATTTTATGAGTTTATCTCAGAGCAACCTTGATAAAGGGATAAGGAAAAATAAAATGAAATATAAAGCAGTAAAGATACGGCCAAGGGTTTCATATGGATCTTCAACAGGGCACCCCCCAATTCAGGTTAATAGAACAGCGTTAGCGGAAAATCTTCAAAATATTAATTGAGTAAGAGGATAGTGTATATTCCCACGCAGTTTTTGATTGAATATTAAAGGAACTAGGAAAAAAATAAGAAGAGCTGAGAATATGGCAACTACTCCCCCAAGCTTATTAGGAATAGATCGTAGAATAGCATAGGCTCAAAGAAAATATCACTCTGGTTTGATGTGAACCGGAGTAACTAAAGGGTTGGCAGGAAGAAAATTTTCGGGGTCCCCTAAAATGTTAGGAGTGAATAATGCAATAGCGGTAAGAGATAATATGAAGATTGCAAACCCTACTGTGTCTTTAGTAGAGTAGTAGATATGGAATGGTACTTTATCAGAGTTTGAGTTTAACCCTAGAGGGTTATTAGACCCGGATTGGTGAAGAAATAGTAAATGGAGAACAGAGACTCCTGCAATAACGAAAGGGATTAAGAAGTGGAGAGCAAAAAATCGGTTTAAAGTAGCATTATCAACCGCAAACCCTCCTCATAACCATTCTACTAAAGACTTACCAATGTAGGGAATGGCTGAAAATAAGTTAGTAATTACTGTGGCACCTCAAAATCTTATTTGGCCTCAGGGAAGTACATATCCTATAAAAGCTGTGGCTATCACTAAAATCAAGAGTACAACACCTAGATTTCAAGTTTCTATGTTAACATAAGAGCCAAAGTAGAACCCTCGCCCTACATGAAGGTATAAACAAATAAAGAATCAAGATGCTCCATTAGCATGAAGGTTACGAAGAAATCAACCTAGGTTAACGTCGCGGGTAATATGGGCGACCGAGGAAAAGGCTAAATCGATGTGAGGTGAATAATGTATAGCTAAGAATAGCCCTGTAACAATCTGGATTACCAAGCAAAGACCTAGGAGTGATCCGAAGTTTCACCAAATAGATAAGTTATTAGGGGCAGGAAGGTCAATTAGTGAACCATTAACAATTTTAATGGCTGGGTGAGATTTACGAATTGGTCTAAACATAATTAAAGGGACGAAGGGGACCTTTATTAATATTGGCAACTTTAACTACAGCGACTAATACAAAAAAGAGAATAGCTGCTAATAATAAAAGGATATTTGCATTTAGAGGTGTAAATAAAATAGTAATAGGTTTAATTGAGCTAGGGGTTGAATAATTAATTAAGTTAGAAGAAGAAGGAAAAGAAAAGAAGAAAATTGTTGTGATTAAAATAAACGAGAAAATAGAAAGGAGGATTATTGAGTAGAGGCCTAACGGTTGATTAGGGGTGAGAGCAGCAAAATAAGCAAATATTACTAACATCCCCCCAATATAGATTAAGAAAATAATAAAAGAGAATCAAGAGTTGAATATTACTCCTACAAAAAAGGCAGCTCTTAGGGCAATTAGGAGCACTCATAAACCTATAGAGAGGGGAGAAGAAGATAAAATTAAGGATAAGGATAAAGAAATGAATAGAGACCTAGAAATAAATAATAGCATTTGAAAAGAAAGGAGTCGAACCTTTACTTTAGGGATCAAAAACCTAAGTGCACCATACACTACTAGTCAAAATTATACTAAGACCCTCATCAGTAGATACAAATGTATAGGAAAATTCATACTACGTCAACAAAGTGTCAGTACCACGCTGCAGCCTCAAAACCAAAATGATGGCCAGGGGAAAATTGGTGGAGAATAGTGCGGATAAGACAAACAATTAAGAACGTAGATCCAATTAAAACATGGAGGCCGTGAAATCCTGTTGCCACAAAAAATGTGGAGCCGTAAACTCTATCGGCAATAGTGAAAGGAGCTTCTCAATATTCAGCTGCTTGTAGAATTGTAAAATATACCCCTAATAAAACGGTGCAGAAAAGGGCTTGGATTGCTTCAGATCGTGATCTTTCAAGAAGTGAGTGATGAGCTCAAGTAACAGTAACCCCTGAAGCTAATAGTACAGCTGTATTTAGTAAGGGGATAGCAAACGGGTTTAAAGGATAAATCCCTGTAGGGGGTCAAGAGCAGCCTAGTTCAGGGGTAGGAGCTAATCTTCTATGGAAAAAAGCTCAGAAGAAAGCAAAGAAAAATAGAACTTCAGAGGCAATAAATAAAATTATTCCTCAGCGTAGCCCTTTAGTTACTATAGAAGTATGGAACCCTATGTAGGTTCCTTCGCGGATAACGTCTCGTCATCATTGGAGTATAGTTAAAAGAATAACAATTAATCCAATTGTTATACAAAGAGTTCTGTAACCGTGGAATCATATTGCAGTCCCAGAGGTTATTAATAAAGCACCAATAGACCCAGTTAAGGGCCAAGGGCTAAATTCTACTAAATGAAATGGTTGGCGGATCATAATTAACAAGAGAGTGATACTCGTAGGAAGAGCTACAATCTTCCTTCTGCCTCACCTCGGCCATCTTGTTTATCATTTTCATAAATTTGATTTAGAAGAAGGAAAAGAAGAAGAAAGTTTAGGAAAAGAAATTGATTGAGATCATCAAAGCATAGATGCGAAGAAAGAAAGGAGGAGTCAGAAAATAACTGGAGCAACTAGTCAATTTAAAGGGCTAAGATGTGGCATAGAAATACACTTATTGGTAAGTTACTTAAATTTGACAAATTTATATTATTAATTAACTAGTACTTCTATTCAGAGAATTGACTGATTCAGTTAGTAAATGAGGAAAAGTCAACGGATTCTACTACAATCGGTATAAAAGAGTGGTTAGCTCCGCAGATTTCTGAGCATTGACCATAGAATACCCCGGGACGGGAAATAAAAACTCCAAGCTGGTTTAGTCGACCCGGGATGGCGTCGGCTTTGACTCCTAATCTGGGAACCGTCCAGGAGTGAATTACATCAGCGGCAGTAACTAAAATACGAATTTCGGTTTGTATAGGAAGAACTGCCCGATTATCAACCTCTAAAAGTCGGAATTGTCCCTCAGAAAGATCATCAGTGGGGGTTATATAAGAATCAAATTCAATATCGGAGAAGTCAGAATATTCATATCTTCAGTATCATTGGTGTCCGATAGTTTTGAGTGTAAAAGAGGGGTTAGTAATCTCATCTATTAAGTAGAGTAGTCGTAAGGAGGGAAGGGCTAGGAAGAGAAGAATGATGGCAGGAAGAATAGTTCATACAGTTTCAATTTCTTGGGCTTCGAAAATATTATTACAAATGAATTTGTTAATGAAAAGGGAGAAAATAGCGTAGCCAACTACAGCAATAATTAGGGTGACAATTAATATAGCATGGTCGTGGAACGCAATAAGTTGAAGTATAATAGGGGATGCAGCGTCTTGAAAGTTTAATTGGCCTCATGCGGACATTTAAGTGGGTTGTAAAAACAACATTCTTCTAATTAACAGTTAGATGCCGCTATTTTGGCTTCCATTTAAATTAATAGGACGGGTGATTAATCCTGTTTCAGGAAGGTTATGAAAGTCTAGAGGTAGATTATCTTGTCATTCTAAGAAGGTCGGCTGGTGTGAAGAAGTAATCACTGGTCGTTGAGAAATAAATGCTTCTCATAAAATAAAGATAAAAAACAGTAAAGCAACGAATCTAATTATAGAACCAATAGACGAAATTACATTTCATTTAGTGAAAGCGTCAGGATAGTCAGAGTAACGGCGAGGTATCCCCGCAAGGCCAAGAAAATGTTGAGGGAAAAAGGTAAGGTTAACTCCAATAAATATTAAAAAGAAGTGAATTTTAGTTCAACGTGCATGGAGGGTAACTCCTGAAAATAAAGAAAATCAGTGAGTAAATCCTGCGAAAATAGCAAATACTGCCCCTATGGAAAGTACATAGTGGAAGTGTGCAACGACATAATAAGTATCATGTAGTACAATATCTAGAGAGGAGTTTGATAAAACAATCCCTGTTAAACCTCCTGTAGTAAATAAGAAAATAAATCCGATAGCTCATAATATAGGGGCTTCGTATTTGATTTGGGATCCATAAATAGTTGCCAGTCAACTAAATACTTTAAT
Source organism: Lepidonotus clava (assembly GCA_936440205.1). Classification (NCBI taxonomy): domain Eukaryota; kingdom Metazoa; phylum Annelida; class Polychaeta; order Phyllodocida; family Polynoidae; genus Lepidonotus; species Lepidonotus clava. The sequence continues at coordinate 8,788 of OW387151.1, read as the reverse complement.
CCCTGTGGGGACAGCAATAATTATAGTAGCGGCAGTGAAATAGGCTCGAGTATCAACGTCTATCCCCACTGTGAATATGTGGTGAGCTCAGACGATAAATCCTAGTACCCCAATACCAAGCATAGCATAAATTATCCCAAGTGTTCCGAAAGGTTCTAATTTGCATGAATAGTGGGTAACAACATGAGAAATAATACCGAATCCGGGGAGAATGAGAATATAAACTTCAGGATGCCCGAAAAATCAGAATAGATGTTGGTATAAAACTGGGTCTCCTCCCCCTGCAGGGTCAAAGAAGGCTGTGTTTAAATTACGGTCTGTAAGAAGTATAGTAATAGCTCCGGCAAGAACGGGAAGGGAAAGAAGGAGGAGAATGGCAGTGATTTTTGCAGCTCAAACAAACAAAGGTACTCGTTCAAGACGGAGTCCTTTATATCGTATGTTGATTACTGTAGTAATAAAATTTAATGCTCCAAGAATAGAGGATACACCTGCAATATGAAGTGAGAAAATAGCTAAGTCTACGGAGGGGCCTGCATGAGCAATATTTCTGGCTAGAGGAGGGTAGACAGTCCATCCTGTCCCAACTCCTTTTTCTACAGCACTAGATGATAGAAGAAGAATTAAAGAAGGTGGTAGCAACCAAAATCTTATATTATTTAGACGAGGGAAGGCGCTATATCAGGAGCACCTAATATTAAGGGGATTAATCAGTTTCCAAATCCTCCTACAAGAACTGGTATGACAAGGAAGAAAATTATTAAGAAAGCGTGGGCAGTAACAATAGTATTATAAAGTTGATCTCTTCCTAATAATGAGCCGGGCTGGCCTAGTTCAGCCCGGATTAGGAGTCTTATAGAGGTTCCTAGGAGACCAGATCAAGTACCGAAAATAAAATATAAAGTTCCAATGTCTTTATGATTTGTGGAGAAAAGTCATCGCATAGATAAGTAGGAATAATAGAGGCCCTACTCCTAGTGTTAGGGAGGAAATAAATGATAAGGATACAAGGTTAAACCTTGAGATTTTAGATGTTGTTTTTACTAAATTTGTAGGGATTTTTAAAATCGTAATAAATAAAAGGTTTAAGTAATAAAATAAGTTTAGAGCTGAGCCTAGAAGAATAATAAGACCTAGAAAAGGAGAAAGGGAAGAGATTCCTTCTAAAACTAATCATTTTGGAAAAAATCCAAGTAAGGGCGGAATTCCCCCTAACGAAAGGATTAGTAGGAATAAAGAGAGGAAAAATATTTTAGGAGAAGAATTTATATTATTAATGGAAAGAGATAGAGAAGATGAATTTGATCAGAATATGGATATTAAGGGGATAGAGATAATAATATAAGTTATTAAATAAAGAATACCTGAGGAATAAGATACTAGCCTGGCTGCAATCATTCATGATATATGCCCTATAGAAGAATAAGCTAGAAGAGGGCGAAGTTGGGTTTGGTTAAGTCCCCCAATTCCTCCAATAAGGGCCCCAAATGAGATGGCTAAAATAAATAGGTAAGAAATAGCGGGGGATATAATGTAGATAATAAGAAGTATCGGGATTAATTTTTGTCATGTGGCTAAGACAATACATATGGGTCACGAAATTATAGATATAACCGAGGGGAACCAGAAATGGCATGGAGGCAAACCTAACTTTACTAAAAGTCCTGTGTACAAGAAGAGTTTTAGTAAATTTTCATCAACGATTATTTGATCTTTAATGGAGTAAGATAATGCTCTTAATAGAATTAATCCTGACCCCAGAGCTTGGGCAAGAAAATATTTTATAGCTGCTTCACTTTCTTGATTGAGATTCGAGAAGGTTAATAGAGGGATAAAGGAGAGTAGGTTTAACTCAAGGCCTATCCAGATAAAAATTCAGTGGTTTCCTCTGAGGGATATTATTGATCCGAGAATTAAAGTAATAGAAAAGAGACTAATAAAGGGAAAAGAAGACATTTAGGAAAGAAAGGAGTCGAACCTCTCTAAATAAAGTTAGAAGCTTTATTAAACCCCCGGTCAACCTATATTAGGAAGTTCAGTCTAAGGAGCCTTCTCGTCATTCATGGAGGAGGCCTAGAATTAAGATTAAAAAGAAGATACATAAGGTAGAGATAGCATAAAAGCTAGAAATAGATGAAAAAAGTAATGGGGATGGTATGAGAAGAACGATCTCAATATCAAAAACAAGAAAAATTACGGCTAAGAGGAAAAATCGTAGAGAGAATGGGATCCGAGCTGTGTTTTTGGGGTCAAACCCACATTCGAAAGGGGAACATTTCTCACGGTCTTCCTGAGAACGGAAGGCGATAATAATGGCAATAAATAAAACAATTAGTGGTAGGATGAAAGCGACAGTTAAAGAAAGGAGGGATAAAAGCATTCCCCATAAATAAGTGAAATATTTTCTTTAGTTTAAAAGACTAACGCTAAGTTACAGCTCTATGGAGAGGCACCGGGGAGTATATATCCCGTGATTAACGTCATCAGAGTTATCCGTTCATGCCCGGCGCGGTACCTAAATTATAAAAAATGATAAAGGAGTAACAATTATCAAACTTCCTAAAGAGAAAGGAAGAAAAGATTTTCACGTAAGATTTATTAATCGATCATAACGTATACGGGGAAATGAGGCTCGAATTCATAGGAAAAGGAAAGCTAGAAAGGTAGTTTTGAGAAGAAGGAAAAGGTTATTAAATATTGGGGAGCTAAGTGAACCAAAAAAAAATACGGCGGTAAGTATTCTTATTATAATAATATTTGTATATTCAGCTATGAAAATTAGAGCAAAGGAACCAGCCCTATATTCAGTATTAAACCCCGAAACTAGTTCTGATTCTCCTTCAGCGAAATCGAAAGGTGTACGATTAGTTTCCGCTAAGGTGGTGGTGAATCATGTAGTGAATAAAGGAATTATAAGTAAAATTATTCATGAGGTTTGTGATATATTAATTTCATTAATATCAAAAGATAGAATTAATAATAAAACACTTAATAGGATTAATGCTATTCTTACTTCATAGGAAATTGTTTGGGCTACCCTTCGTAGTGCTCCTAATAAAGAGTATTTGGAGTTAGAGGATCATCCTGCCGCTAAAGTAGTATAAACATTTAAACTGGAAACACATAAAAAAAATAAAGTGCCAAATATAAAGAAGTGGGTAGGAAAAGAAGAGGGGTATAATATTCAAACAATTAAGGCTAAGAATAGGGATAGGATCGGTGCAGCTAAAAATGGAAGAAAATTAGAAAGGGATGGTTTAGATTGTTCTTTAGATAGGAGTTTTAAAGCATCGGCGAAAGGCTGAGGGATACCAGAGAGTCCTACTTTATTAGGTCCTTTGCGTAGTTGAGCGTAGCCTAGAATCTTACGTTCTAGAAGGGTAAAAAAAGCTATACCAATTAAGGCTATAACAAAGGAGATAAAAATATTAATAAACGGAATAAAAGACATAAGTCTCTAAAGGAGTCGAACCTCTTAAAAATGACTTTCAAAATCACACGTTTCCAAAACAAAAGACTTGGTTAATATATAATAGATTTTTAATTCCGGATATTAATAATGAAAATGGAGTTTTCCGAGAAATAATGGATCATTTTCCGAAAACAGTGCAAAAAGGCCAAAAAATGGGGGTAAAACAAAGTATATTCCGCCTCAGGGGTGTTCTTTACAGTTTAGAGAAAAGCGGTAAAATAAGTTAAATTTTGGGGGTCTACGGGAGAGGTTATTTAATAATTACCTCTTTTTATAAGGCAAGTAATAGGAAAATGGTAAGAGGTATGAATTTTTTACGTTTTCCCGAAATCGGTGCATTTTTTCCGAAAAAGGGTCCATTTTTTCCGAAAACAGTGCAAAAAGACCAAAAAATGGGGGTAAAACAAAGCATATCCCGCCTCGGGTGTGTTTTTTTTTAGTTTAAAGGGAAATGCCAAACAAACGGGATTTCATAAAATTCACCAAGGGGGGTGTATCCGCAGAATCCCCCCCCCCCCCCGAAGGGCAATAAAGAGAAAATCGGTAAGAAGTGTGCATTTTTAGGGTTCTATATAAGGGCTGAAAAATGCACACTTATGTAACGCGGAAAGCCCACAACTCAAGGAGGCCCCCCTCATATATAATATATATAGATATATATATATATTATATATATATTTATATAAATATATATTAATATATTATATATATTTATATAATCATATTTATTATATATTAATATAAATATTATATATTAATATATAATATATACGTTCATATATAAATATACAATATTTATTTATTAAATAAAATTAAACAAGATTTGAACCATGTTGGGTGGGATTGGGTTTTCCCCCTTCCCGCTTGCAAAGCGGGTGTTCTAGTAAACTAACCTAACGAGAATAGGATGTGAGGACAAACTCCCCATAAGCTGGTCCTAAACCAGGTGCATTTATCTGCCAACATACTAAAAATGGAGAAAGAATAAGGAGGATGTTATTTGTTTGCTCGTTTTCCAATTAGAAGAATTGTGTGATTATGGTCCTTTCGTACTAATAATCCTGTTTCGGGAAATTTCTAAAGATAGAAACTAACCTGGCTTACGCCGGTCTGAACTCAGCTCATGTAGAGTTTTAATAGTTGAACAAACTAACCTTAATAAACTTCTGCATTTATAGGATACTCTAAGCCAACATCGAGGTGCCAAACCTTCCTATCAATATGAGCTCTCTAGGAAGATAAGCCTGTTATCCCTGAGGTAGTTAATTTTGAAGATCAATAAAATAGGGTCTTTAGGAGTGAGAGATGTCTCTAAATTAGTGAGGATGTTATTTTTAATCCTCGGTCGCCCCAACCAAAAAGTCTAAAATTATAGAAAAATTAAAACTTTAAAACTCTACAGGGTCTTCTTGTCTTTTAGATGAATTCAGGTATCTTCACCTGAAATCTAATTTTTAGAGGTTTTAGTGAGACAGCATTAGTTTCGTGTGTCCATTCATACGAGCCTTCAATTAAAAGGCAAATGATTATGCTACCTTTGCACGGTCAGGATACCGCGGCCGTTGAATTTAAAATATCACTGGGCAGGATGAACTTCTAATAAGAAAGCTAGAAGCAATGTTTTTGGTAAACAGTCGAACTAAATATTTGCAGAGTTCATTACTAAAATATGAGAACTTGGATTTAGGGTTAATGAATTAATATAGTAAAATGAAAGTAATAAGGATACTAATCTTAGCATTATTTATAAAGGATAAATAGTTAAACTAAAGACTTCTCTTGGTTGGTATAATAATTTATGATTTTAGCTCTAGAATTTTTAAAACAAGAACGTAGATAAGATATGAAGGCTGTTATTAGGCCTAAATAATGGAGTTTATCTTGAATATAATTATGAAGAAGGATTTTTTAGCTTATCCTAAAAAATCTAATTTACCATTAAAGGGCTATAAAAATAGAGGAAATAATAATGGTTTAACTACTTAGATAGTTGATGAGAAGAACCAGCTATAGAAAATTGCGGTTGGTATGTAGCCTCTATAATTGATTTTTATGATTCTGATGCGACAGAAAGCATTGGGCGCTTAGCAAATCAAAAATAGCTCAATTCTCTTCGGGGTTTAGGAAATGCCGTTGTTTTTGCTAAGCCATGATGCAAAAGGTAATATAGTTAAGATAGACTTGAGTAAATATAAGAATTTAGCCTTGCGGGGAGAGTGAAGAAAGATTAGGTCACCGGGAGAAAAGAATAAATGGTTTCATATTGATAGGTAATAATTTATAATGTAAAATCGTAATATCGAAATAAATAAAGGAAAGATATTATCTTCTCAGTGTAAAAGAGATGCATTATCATGCTCTATTTCGGTTAGGGGCAATTTCCATTACCCCTACTATGTTACGACTTATCCCCTCTTTCGAGGGGAGTGACGGGCGATTTGTGCACACTCTAGATTTCCGAGTTCAGAAAAAGATAATAGTTATTCTTACGGTCAAGTCCAACTTTAATTGTCAAGTTTAATTGAAATATCCGCTTCCGGGTTGGGATTGTAACCCATAAAGCACTCTTTTATAGGCTGCACTAAGACCTGACGTAAAGATTTAGAATCTAGGAGTTTACTGGTTCCCTTAGGGGGTAAACTGACGACGGCAGTACACAAGCTGAGAGATCTAAAAAAAGTAAGGTGGTCGGGGGTTATCGAATTAAGTTACAGGTTCCCCTGAGAGGTTAGAGTACCGCCAAGTTCTTTGGGTTTTAAACATGAGTTCGTAGTGCCCAGGTTTGAGTTTATTGTCTAGAATAAAAGGGTATCTAATCCTTGTTTAGATCTAGACCTTCGACAAAAAAAGAGAAATAAAAGATAAGAGGATCTATTAGATTAAACCCTAAATAGATTATGTTTTTCTCTTTATGTCAGCCCTGAATGAATTAATTAAGGTTCTCTGTTTAACCGCGACTGCTGGCACAGATTTGGTCAGCCTATATATTTAAGACCCATTCTTGCTTTCGCAAAGTTAGGATGAGGGTTGGACACTGCAGACGTGAGGATTCTTAAAAATAATAAGATAAGACATTAGTTTTAAATTTAAGTTTTTAATAGGAGAATAAACCTCACGGGTGAACGAGATATGCATGTGTATAAATCTTAAAATTATTAATTAATAAGCCAGAATCAAGCTTATGATTAGAGAGAATAATCTCATATTCGGGGTATGAGCCCACTAGCTTGATAATTAGCTTATCTAATCTACTTTATTTGAAAATAATCAAACTTTCTGCTTGGAAGGCAAACGTACTGGTATACTCATAAAGTAATCCCTTAAGCCTTAGTATATAATACACTTTTAAATCTGCAATTTAATGTTGTTATTCAACTATAAGGCCAAAATCAGGATGCAATAATAGAGGGGTTAAGGATTAAGATGAAGATGGGAATTGAATGGAGAACTATGACTAAGTTTCAGTGAGAGGATAGAGTAGATATTGGGTTTAAGAAAGTAGGGGTAGAACCATGGTTTGTAGTTGTGAATAAAAATAGGGAGTAGGCAGCCGCTAGGAATCTACATAGTCCGATAGGGATTATGTATGAATAGGAAGCTCAAATTGCTGAAATAATTAGGGTGATTTCTCCAAATAGGTTGATTGAAGGAGGAGCAGCTATATTAGAGATTGAGAGAATAAATCATCATAGGGATAGAGAGGGAAACAGTCTAAGAAGACCTTTAGTGAGATAAACTCTACGAGTGTAAGTGGCTTCGTAAGTTGTATTGGCTAAAGAGAATAAACATGAGGAGCAGAGTCCGTGGGCGATTATTATAGTGAGAGCCCCCTGTCAGCCTCAGGTAGAATTTAGAGAGATACCTAGAATAACTAATGCTATATGCCCCACTGAGGAGTAAGCAATTAATGATTTAATGTCCGTTTGTCGTAAGCAGATTATTCTTGTAACGAATGCTCCCCATAAAGCGATTCTGTTTCATATGGGGCTAGAATTAAACATTAGAGATGGGGAGAGGATAGTGAAACGAATCAGACCATAACCTCCTAGTTTAAGAAGGAGACCTGCAAGGATTATAGATCCAGCAATCGGTGCTTCAACATGAGCTTTAGGGAGTCAAAGATGAACAATATATAATGGTATTTTTACTATAAATGCAGTAATAGAAAGAAATCATCAAAGGGGCAAAAGTCTAGAGGTGACCGGGTATGAGGAAAAGATATAGGATAAGGAGAATGATAGATGTCCATTCGAATTATAAATTAACATTAAGCTTAATAAGAGGGGTAGTCTAGCACAGATAGTATATAATATGAGGTATATTCCAGCCTGGAGACGTTCAGGTTGGTACCCCCAACCTAAAATAAGTAATAGGGTTGGAATTAAAGATCTTTCAAATATGATGTAGAAATTTAGGAAATTGGATACAGAAAAAGATAAAATCAAAATAAGAGAGAGAGCTAGAATAAGGAAAATGAATCGCGGGTTGTTATTTTTATTGAAAAAAATAGAGCTACTTGAGATGATTATTACTGCTGAGATTCATAGAGTTAATGAGATTAGAGTAGAGGATATTTGGTCCAGGAAAAAGATAGATCTAGAGAGAGAGCTTTCTAATTCGGAGGAGAATAAATTAGTGAAGGATAGGAAAGCTAGAGTGAGAAGGGATATTGAAGCAAGGGCTCAGGGTATAAATCTGGATAAAGGAAGGAGGAGCAGCAAAAGTGATGGAAATAGAAGATTTAGCATGAGTTTAATGAAGAGGATGAAATAAGGTCATTACCAAATGAACGGGTTATTTTTACTAAACAAGCTAGCCCCAACGCAGCTTCACATGCGCCAAAGGTGAGAAGAACTATAGTTAAAAATAGTTCCGATGAAGAGACTGAGCTAGAAGATAAGACTGCTAATAGTATTAAGTTCAAGATTATAGCTTCTAGGGCAAGTAATGTTATTAGAAGGTGGTTGCGTTGAGTAACTATCGTGGCCAAGGAAGCAATAGTACAGATTGGAATAAAAGATGTAGGGATAAATGACATGAGCTCTAGGAGGGAATCTCTATCTTCGGTTTACAAGACCGACGCTATTAGCTATTAGCTTCAAGAGCGGTTCAAAAAACAATTAGGTAATTGATCTATAACTCCCAAAGTTATTATTTTAGTTAAACTATTTTTTGGAGCAATTAATTACCCTAAATAAGGGATTATGGCCTTGAAAAAGCCAGGTAATGGTTATACTATAATTAATAGTTGTGCTTCTAGATTGAATAATCATCGTAGCCTTTTCAGAGCTACGCTTTAAGTTTAAGCTATAGGAG
>CAKZFK010000365.1:0-2500 GCA_936440205.1 Lepidonotus clava | reverse complement strand
TAGGGTTAGGGTTAGGGTTAGGGTTAGGGTTAGGGTTAGGGTTAGGGTTAGGGTTAGGGTTAGGGTTAGGGTTAGGGTTAGGGTTAGGGTTAGGGTTAGGGTTAGGGTTAGGGTTAGGGTTAGGGTTAGGGTTAGGGTTAGGGTTAGGGTTAGGGTTAGGGTTAGGGTTAGGGTTAGGGTTAGGGTTAGGGTTAGGGTTAGGGTTAGGGTTAGGGTTAGGGTTAGGGTTAGGGTTAGGGTTAGGGTTAGGGTTAGGGTTAGGGTTAGGGTTAGGGTTAGGGTTAGGGTTAGGGTTAGGGTTAGGGTTAGGGTTAGGGTTAGGGTTAGGGTTAGGGTTAGGGTTAGGGTTAGGGTTAGGGTTAGGGTTAGGGTTAGGGTTAGGGTTAGGGTTAGGGTTAGGGTTAGGGTTAGGGTTAGGGTTAGGGTTAGGGTTAGGGTTAGGGTTAGGGTTAGGGTTAGGGTTAGGGTTAGGGTTAGGGTTAGGGTTAGGGTTAGGGTTAGGGTTAGGGTTAGGGTTAGGGTTAGGGTTAGGGTTAGGGTTAGGGTTAGGGTTAGGGTTAGGGTTAGGGTTAGGGTTAGGGTTAGGGTTAGGGTTAGGGTTAGGGTTAGGGTTAGGGTTAGGGTTAGGGTTAGGGTTAGGGTTAGGGTTAGGGTTAGGGTTAGGGTTAGGGTTAGGGTTAGGGTTAGGGTTAGGGTTAGGGTTAGGGTTAGGGTTAGGGTTAGGGTTAGGGTTAGGGTTAGGGTTAGGGTTAGGGTTAGGGTTAGGGTTAGGGTTAGGGTTAGGGTTAGGGTTAGGGTTAGGGTTAGGGTTAGGGTTAGGGTTAGGGTTAGGGTTAGGGTTAGGGTTAGGGTTAGGGTTAGGGTTAGGGTTAGGGTTAGGGTTAGGGTTAGGGTTAGGGTTAGGGTTAGGGTTAGGGTTAGGGTTAGGGTTAGGGTTAGGGTTAGGGTTAGGGTTAGGGTTAGGGTTAGGGTTAGGGTTAGGGTTAGGGTTAGGGTTAGGGTTAGGGTTAGGGTTAGGGTTAGGGTTAGGGTTAGGGTTAGGGTTAGGGTTAGGGTTAGGGTTAGGGTTAGGGTTAGGGTTAGGGTTAGGGTTAGGGTTAGGGTTAGGGTTAGGGTTAGGGTTAGGGTTAGGGTTAGGGTTAGGGTTAGGGTTAGGGTTAGGGTTAGGGTTAGGGTTAGGGTTAGGGTTAGGGTTAGGGTTAGGGTTAGGGTTAGGGTTAGGGTTAGGGTTAGGGTTAGGGTTAGGGTTAGGGTTAGGGTTAGGGTTAGGGTTAGGGTTAGGGTTAGGGTTAGGGTTAGGGTTAGGGTTAGGGTTAGGGTTAGGGTTAGGGTTAGGGTTAGGGTTAGGGTTAGGGTTAGGGTTAGGGTTAGGGTTAGGGTTAGGGTTAGGGTTAGGGTTAGGGTTAGGGTTAGGGTTAGGGTTAGGGTTAGGGTTAGGGTTAGGGTTAGGGTTAGGGTTAGGGTTAGGGTTAGGGTTAGGGTTAGGGTTAGGGTTAGGGTTAGGGTTAGGGTTAGGGTTAGGGTTAGGGTTAGGGTTAGGGTTAGGGTTAGGGTTAGGGTTAGGGTTAGGGTTAGGGTTAGGGTTAGGGTTAGGGTTAGGGTTAGGGTTAGGGTTAGGGTTAGGGTTAGGGTTAGGGTTAGGGTTAGGGTTAGGGTTAGGGTTAGGGTTAGGGTTAGGGTTAGGGTTAGGGTTAGGGTTAGGGTTAGGGTTAGGGTTAGGGTTAGGGTTAGGGTTAGGGTTAGGGTTAGGGTTAGGGTTAGGGTTAGGGTTAGGGTTAGGGTTAGGGTTAGGGTTAGGGTTAGGGTTAGGGTTAGGGTTAGGGTTAGGGTTAGGGTTAGGGTTAGGGTTAGGGTTAGGGTTAGGGTTAGGGTTAGGGTTAGGGTTAGGGTTAGGGTTAGGGTTAGGGTTAGGGTTAGGGTTAGGGTTAGGGTTAGGGTTAGGGTTAGGGTTAGGGTTAGGGTTAGGGTTAGGGTTAGGGTTAGGGTTAGGGTTAGGGTTAGGGTTAGGGTTAGGGTTAGGGTTAGGGTTAGGGTTAGGGTTAGGGTTAGGGTTAGGGTTAGGGTTAGGGTTAGGGTTAGGGTTAGGGTTAGGGTTAGGGTTAGGGTTAGGGTTAGGGTTAGGGTTAGGGTTAGGGTTAGGGTTAGGGTTAGGGTTAGGGTTAGGGTTAGGGTTAGGGTTAGGGTTAGGGTTAGGGTTAGGGTTAGGGTTAGGGTTAGGGTTAGGGTTAGGGTTAGGGTTAGGGTTAGGGTTAGGGTTAGGGTTAGGGTTAGGGTTAGGGTTAGGGTTAGGGTTAGGGTTAGGGTTAGGGTTAGGGTTAGGGTTAGGGTTAGGGTTAGGGTTAGGGTTAGGGTTAGGGTTAGGGTTAGGGTTAGGGTTAGGGTTAGGGTTAGGGTTAGGGTTAGGGTTAGGGTTAGGGTTAGGGTTAGGGTTAGGGTTAGGGTTAGGGTTAGGGTTAGGGTTAGGGTTAGTGTTAGGGTTAGTGTTAGGGTTAGGGTTAGG
>CAKZFK010000364.1:0-10272 GCA_936440205.1 Lepidonotus clava | reverse complement strand
AGAGATCTCATTGGCAAGGTGTGTGTGGAAGGTATCTGTGTCTGAGAGCCACATGTGGGAGGGGCGTGTGTGGCTGGGACCTGTATGGCTGAGACCTGTGTGGCTGGGGCTATGGTGGTGCTTTGGTCTGTGTAGCTGTGGACCTGTGCGGTAGGGGTGTGTATAGTAGGGGTGTGTGTGGTAGGGGTGTATGTGGTAAGGGCGAGTGTGGTAAGGGCGAGTGTGGTAAGGGCTTTTATGGAAAGGCGTGTGTGTTAGGGGTGTGTGTGGTAGGGATGTGTGTGTTAGGGGTGTGTGTGTTAGGGGTGTGTGTGTTAGGGGTGTGTGTGGTAGGGGTGTGTGGTTGGGGCGTATGTGGTAGGTGTGTGTGTGTAAGGGCAAGTGTGGTAAGAGCATGTGTGGAAGGGGCGTGTATGGTGGGGCATGTGTGGTAGGGGTGTGTGGTAGGGATGTGTGTGGTAGTGGTGTATGTGGTAGGGGCATGTGCAGTAGCTGTGTGTGTGGTAGGGGAGTGTGTGGTAGGGTTGTGTGTGGTAGGGGCATCTGTGGTAGGGTTGCTTGTGGTAGGGGTGTGGATGTAGTGGAGTCCGTTAAGGTCATTTTTCAGTGAAATCTGTACACGGCAGATGAAAGCATCAAATTTGGTATGAGGCTCCTCTGAGGCATAACTATCAAATCTGGAAGGGGAGTCTCCTTGAAATATTGCTAGGACGGATATGGGGGCCAAAAAACCAATATCGCTGACTTTTGCTATAAACAATCCTATATCTCAGCTTCTAAAATGACTAAAAAGACATGATTGGGGTCAAAATTGGGAAATTTTGGGTCAGAGAATCCAATTATTTGCAGTTGAAGTCAATGCAGAAATCCAAAATCAAAGATGGCTGGCCAATTTTGAGAAATACCTTGATTTTTAGCTGCTAAGGTATCTAGAAAGTAGAAATGGTTCCAATATCTGTTTTTCATAACCTAGAGAGCCTAATATTTATAATATCCATCCAATACAATACCACAAATTTCAAAATGGCTGAATCTATTAGCACTATCTCTGACAATGACGCTGGCTTCCAAAATCATTTAAAAGAAAAAGATGTAGACTATAATCTTTTGTCACAAAATTTCTTCATTAGATTTGATATGATGATCCCCTGGGACCCTTCTTTGAATTTGAAAGGGGAGCCACCTTGAAATATTAACACAACCCCAATGGGGGCAAAAATCGAGTATGGCTGACTTTTCTTTAAAATTCTTACATCTCAGCTTCTGAGTTTGGGATCTGTGCAGTCGAGGCCTCTGAAACAGGGCCTAAAGAATATGATACACATTGGACATCGAAAATGGTCCACTGGAACCGGCCTGGAGATAGCCTTACCTGTCTTGCAGAGTGTTCGGGTGCCACCTGCGACACACTCCTTCAGCTCCCACTTCATATCGCCTGCTTTAAGTCGAACACAACCAGACTCATCGTCAGCGAAGATGCTTTCATCATGCCAGTTGACCCAAGAGTAACTATCCTGATCAACGTTTGCAGTGAACTTGTCCCACTTGACTGGTCCTGATGCTGATTTGTGAAGTCCTATCCAATATTTATGACTTATGCTACAGGCAATGGAACAAAGACACAGTCAGAATATATATATATATAATATACATATATATATATATATATATCAGTTAAGGTAGACAGTTCGTTAGTGAACAAACTGCACCAAGACCCAGGCGGATTAGAAATGTTGACTTCCCTTCAGTCACTAATCTTATTTCACTTTCAGTAAGTAGTCTCGTATTCATTAAGACTTACCCGTCCCTCAAAGATGGGCTGTCATTTGTTACCCTACTTCTTCTAAAACGATGTCCTTTAACTTGTTGCTGGCTACATACTGAACTTTATTCAGGTCTTACCAAGAACCAGCGAAATAGGCCATAACCAACCTGTCCATCTGGTTGCTGTTTTGTTAAACTGCTTTTAAAAGGACCAGTGGAACCAGCAAATTGGGTCATGACCCCATTACTTAATTCTAGCCTCATCCTTTATGTGGCTTCATGGTGTAGTGGTTAGGAGCCTCACCTCCAGACCAAAAGGTTGTGGATTCGTATCCTCAAAGAGTTCATCATTGGAGCTCTGGATGTGGAGGTCCCCATGTTCCATGTCAAAATTAAAAAATGGCAATGTCGCATGTCTTTGTCACTTATTTGTTTCTATGTCACATGTCAAATTTAAGAACTGTTCATTTCGCATGTCACTATGTTGTTAACCCTGTCTGTCATGTCGTAAAGCCCCAATGGCACATGTCGAATTTAAGAATTGCCCATGTCGCCGTGTCATTTTTAGTGATCCACCCCCATTTCATTGCCAGCATTTTTCAGCATGGCAAAGCCACTTGTTAGGATAAAAGGAAGTGCCAGAGGGGAGGGAGGCCGACCACAGTCTGACCCCTGTATCAACATCCAGTCACCAATGCTGGAATTTAAATACTGTCTAAACAAAGGGGTCTCATCTTCTCATACAAGACATTGTTAAATATCGTTAATTTCCCGCATATTTATGAACACATTTATGATACATGTCTTAAAGATTTATTTGCACTCCTATGTCCAAAGGGGTACTATTAGGGGGCCTCAAGTTTTGATGAAATGAGAGGGGCCTTATGAATTGATATTTTCTAAACCAAAGAGCAGGATCATATTTTTGAATGAAGCTACTGCCTAAATACGCCATTTTTTAAACATATTAGTTTAAGTGGTTTTCCATCATTAACATGTTGATTAGATACTAAAGGCCATATTCGACATGGCAATTAAGGGACAAATGACAGTGATCTTTTCTTAAATTCGACATGCGACAGGAGCATTTAAAAAATAGCGACAAGGGACATGGCCATTTCTTAAATTTGACATACGACATGGGTCTAAAATATGATAATATTATAGTGAGAGGCAACAAAGCCGTTTTTTTAAATTCGACACGCGACACGGGACCCCCGCCCCCATCTAGACCTCCTTATTTGGGAGATTTGCACACACCCCACTTATGGATTCTAACAGTTTCTTCTATATATAGTCTAATTATTGTAAAATTCTGGATCCGCCCCTGATTATGAGTACCCTCCTATGAGTACCATCATACCCTTCCTGAACATTAACGTACGCTGACCTTTGCAGTATGCCATTCTTCAGGGCTTGTTGCTCCTGCTCGCTGATGATGTCTGGGAGGCGTGCTCCGAGACCTTCACAGTAGGTCTGCGCTTCGCTCCATTCTTTATTGCCGTCGACCAGCCGGTAGCAGGCCGTCCCCACGGCCTGAAAGTTCGTAGGACAGGTAGCTGAAACAGATTCAAATAGGACCTACTCTTACAGGAGTTTACAGGAATTGTAAAGCGGATACCTTCTGTGTACTCAAACCTTTCGATGAGAGATTAGATTATGCATCTTCAAGTAGACAAAACATTAATTTGACTTTCAAACGCAAAGTAGGCTCTTGACGTACATAACCTCCCCTCCGAAATAAAAAACAACAATTTAGTGTAAATTTACAGGTGTAATTCTTATTATCAAAAGTTAAATAGTTCTTTATAATTAAACGTATAATTATGGTCTAAGGAGACAGATCACTGTTAAAACAGATGCACTTTGTTTCTAATAGCCTACACTGCATAACAGACAGACTTTAAAGGGTAATCATAAATATGACGTACACAGCGTCCTGCGGAATCCTTCTTTCTCTATAATAATCCTTTCAGTTATATATTATGTAAATTCGAACTGCTTTTCGTATGACATAAATTGTTGTCTGAGCAGGTCCAGATATTGTTGGTTTTAATTTCTTTCTCAAGGGAACCATGCCAATAAATACAGGATGAATATTATCCAATAAAATTCTGTGAGCATATGTAGAGTTATGTATCAAGATAATTCAAGATCTGATCTTTGATATGTTTTAAGGGAAATCACCAATATATTGACGTCACATGATGACTAATTGGGAATTCCCATCTTTCCATAAAAGGGAACCACCCATTCCCAAAAATGGACAAAGAGCTTTGGGCATAAAATATTTATATGAGGCCCCATATAGACTGTTTTTGATTACATTAATTTTCTTTACTCGCCTAAATTAAATGCACTCAATGATAGGGGCCTACGTGAATACCAAGTTATTCTAAAGGGAATTCTCCATTGTTATACAACAGCAAGGGGATTGCTGAAAATGCCAGAATAAAACAGAAACTCAAATATAATTTTCTTTTTTTGCTTGATTTATTAACATCTCAAGATTTTCCTCAGTTTTTTTTCTTTCAAAAGACTTTTAGAGTACTGAAATTAGGTTCACAAAAGAAAGTAATTTGAATGTCTATGTAATAGGAACACTGAAGCTCTCCACAACCATTAACATTACAACTGCAACTAATACATGCTTATTTCCAACAATTTTCATAATGCCTTTAAAGATCCCAAAAATTTCAACTTCGAACAATACATGTCAAACGATTGGTAAAACCATTCTTTCTTAAAAAAAAACAACAACTAATAAAAACACAAATGTGACAGTTTCTGGGATTTTCAGCCTTATGGAAATGCCTATTCATGGCTCTAGAGCCTTTATTTAGCTGAAAAACCATAAAAATAACAAAAATAAGCTAAATTCATGCTATAAATGAATTTTTTCATAGTTTTCATTTCTGGTGAAAAAATTTGGAATTTTTGCATTTTGTTGCCATGGTAACCGGAATGTTGATAGAACGTCCAAACCCACCGATACTACAGCTATGCAAATGAGGGTTTCCATGGTAACCATGGAACTAAATTAAGTTTTCAAAATTTGAAATTCTGAATCAAGGGACTGCTTGGTCATATTCAGCAAAAAACAGATTCTGATTATCTTAAATAGAAAGGAAATGGCAGTATATTTCCTGAAATCATATTTCGGATTTCAATTTTTGGCTTAGATTATATAATAAGGTAATTTTATAAGTACCAAAGACTGGTCTATTTTAGCATATTTAGCATGTCCGACCTTTGTGTCTTCAAATTAACATAACTTTTTTTCTAATAAGAATATTTACCTAATTTTTTCAGTATTAGATTCCCCAGGACACCATCTTGATTCAATATTCCAGGCCATAAGACTGCTTTTCGCAGAGTATGTCACAAATATTGGTTTTAAGACCATATGGGGGCTATAATTATGTTTCCTTCCAAATTTTGTCAATTTTTTTTATAAGATACTCTATGGAAATAAGGAATAAAACGAGGAACTATGAGATTTATAAAACCTACCTCCTATCTCCAATGGGAATGTGGCAAGCATAATGAGGACAGGTGCCAGCAGCATGGTGGACATTTTGCACCAACACCTCTTCACCTTATCCATGTATACCTCCCCCACAGGCCCCTTAATCCTACTGCCTCTACAAAGCGGTATATGGCTCGTCCACAACCTCTGGTCTCTGACCATTGAGGTTGGTGTACAGTTGGTGTCCTGGGGAACAAGGCGGCTATATGGGCGCACCGTGTGTGAAAAAAACATATAAAGAATTGATGATCTGCACTCAAGCCAACTCATTGCCTTGGTCTCCCAAGGCGGAACGAAACCTAGTGTTGATGTTGCACTGTTTTTGTGTCATTTCCTTCACGCTCTATTATTGATGGCATTGCATTGGGTATGGCAATGCTGGCGGTAAGTACTCTGACGTCGAGAACTGTACTAAAAGACAACTTTGCCCACCTCACCAGGCAGATTTATCTCATGGGTGGGTTGACATTAAAGGTAGGTTTTGATTTGAATGATTTTGAGCCATTAAATGACCAAGAAGGACGATCAGCAGTTCAGAAGTTGATGGTGATCCTACATAAACACGGTGAAAACAGCAATCAGCAGTGAAGAGAACAGTGGTATAAGACAGTATAAGTGGATAAGTCTGCAACCAGGTTGAGTTTAAACATGGATAATGAAACAACTTTGAATAGTATTAAAACTGAAATGTCATCATGCATAGATAGAGATGTTTATGATGTTCGTTTAATTTTGTACGACAAAATCTAAGTTTTCTACTGAAAAATCTGTAGGATACATAGGCTTGTTTAAGGCAGCAAAAGGTATCTGCACAAGTGCCCCCTAGTGTGAAAATTAAATCACAAGTCCTTAAATGTTCAAAATTATCTTTTGGGCAGATATGGGCCTCTTAAGTCGGAAATCGGCCCCACCATCGAAAATGACTTTTTTGCATTTTCTTAATCCTTTATATCAGGACTATCATTTCCCAAAATATTTTGATGAAATTAATATTCTAAGTGTGTTAGAATGGCCCCCAAAGTCGTTCTTCTGCTTCAGTGAGTTAAAACAAAAGGCTCCTGAGACGCCAATTTTTATCAACTTTGCCGACTTGCGAGCCTCTTTTAGGAGTCGACAACCCAAGAACTTTTGGTACCGCCGAAAAGCGCGGGACCTCTTCTAGCCAATCGCATCGTCGGATTTTGAATTGGGACGGGGATGGACCAATCAGAAGGCGGATCGCGAAAGCCGTCGCCGTAAACAATCGTTGTCAAGGAGGTCACGTGTTGCGATCCGAGTGCTCTGATTAGCTGAGACCCTGGTTATCACTGATCTGACGGACCAACTGCTACAGGAGGAAACTGACATTTGCCAGAAATTTAGGTAGGCCATGCTTGTTTGCGACTTGCGATCGAAATTGCCCAAGTTGTGTCGTTTGAAAATTCCTATAAATACCAAACCGTTAGACCTGTCCGGCCATCAGAAGTTTCCCAAACATGTTTTCTAAGATATCCCGTAATTATTTTCATGTTTCTATCTGTCTTTATGTTCAAAATCGACATTTACTGAAAGTATGCCGCTGTGACCTACTTAATGGTGTCTTGCACTTGAACGATGGATGGCCTTGACCGTTATGCTCTCTCAGGCCTAATTAAAAGTTCTTAGCGGCCATCTAATGAACCTAATTCAATCTATAGGGGTGCCCTCACATATCTTTGACATTAATGTGGACTTTCGTCATGTTTAGGTGCTCGTGTAAGTACCACAACGACGGCCCGTGTTGTGTCCAGTTCTCAACGGCGGAACGTCTGGACAAACGGCAGGAGGTCGCCCAGCTGACTCCAGGTGCGGCCAATAACCATGCTATTAACCGTCTTAAATGAAGATAGTTTGTCATCTATAATACCTGTATGACCACCTGGAGGCTGTAACTTTTCCTCTGTGGCATTGACATACGATTTTAGGCCAAGTAACCTCAGTGACCTCGGGGGTAGACCTGGCCGAGAGTAATGTTCTTAAACTTTCTTAAACTTTTTTTTTTTTTACCAAAGTCAGTCGCTCGTACATCACTAAAGTTCTGTGTCGGATTTCCATTCCAGGGGAGAAGGACATGCTCCTGTTGGGCGTTACAAGTGCCTGTACTGACACCTCGGTACAGCTGTCGACCTGGAAGAAGGGGAAAAAGGGCAAGGGTGCCAGGCAGCACCAACAGAGCCACTACACCGTCGGGGGCAGGAAGGTCTGCCGGGACACCCTGCTCTTTCTCTACAGGTAATTATCCATCTCTGCAGCTAACATCCTCTGTCTAAGTAGTTCCTAAACCTGTGTCCTGCTGTAACTTATTAACATGTACATAATATTTTATGTAACCAAACATTATTTTTATGTAACTGAACCTGCCATGTCCAACATTATTCCATTTCCAATTGTAAGTTGTGTGTTCTTGTTTTCAGCTGCAGTATCAACAAGATGACCGCCATCAGCCAGTGGTATCGGGAGAACGGGGTCGTACCCCGTACTAAGAGGTCAGGCGGACGCAAGGCCAACACCCACTCCCTCGACCTCGCAGACATCCGCCGCGTGGTCGACTTCATCAACTCCTATGCTGAAACCTATGCCCTCGTCCTCCCCGGCCGAGTCTCCACGCACAAACGCGACGACATCCTCCTCCTCTCCTCCAGCACAAGGAAGGTAGATGTGCATAAACGTTATCTATAGGCCATCGGGGACGCCCACCGTCAGGTTGCCGTCACCACCTTCCGTAACCTCTGGCGCCAGTTGCTACCCCGTATTGTGTGTTCTCGCCCCATGACTGACCTGTGCTGGGAGTGTCAGAGGAACAACCGTGACATCTCCTACTCCTCTAACCTCCCCGAAGTAGTTAAGCAGGCAAAGTTAAAGAAGCAGCAGAAGCACCTGGATGTGGTGGCCAAGGAACGGGAGTTCTACCAGGAACTGACTACCGCTGCCAAGCAGGCGTATGCCGAGGCAGGCCGCCCGGCGCTCGGGCCACACACTCCCTGTTCCTCTGACATCCGGGTGCATGTATCTTTCGACTACGCACAGCAGGTCCACCTCCCCTCCTCCCCCATGCAGCCAGGGCCCCTCTACTTCCTCGTCCCACGCAAAGTAGGCATCTTTGGCGTGTGTGCTGAAGCCATCCCCCGTCAAGTAAACTATCTTATTGATGAGTCCCACTGCGGCAGCAAGGGTTCAAACACTGTCATCTCCTACCTCCACCACTACTTTGCCACCTACTCCCTCGGTGAACGCCTCCTTGACCTCCACTGTGACAACTGCAGTGGGCGAAACAAGAACAAGTACGTGATTGGCTATCTCATGTGGCGGGTCCTGACTGGTCTGCATAAGCAGATCACTTTGAACTTTCTCATAACCGGCCACACCAAGTTTGCCCCCGACTGGTGCTTCGGTCTCCTCAAGCAGCGGTTCCGCCGTGCCGAGGTGTCCTGCCTTGCTGACCTGGCCAAGACGGTCCGGGACAGCACCCAAAAAGAAGTCAACATCCCTCAGCTGTGTGGGTCAGAAGATGGGGCCGTCTTTGTCCCAACCTATAACTGGCAAGCCTTCCTGACCCCGTTCACCCGGCCAATAAAAGGGATCAAACAGTATCACCACTTTATCTTCTCATCAAACAGCCCCGGGAAGGTAACCGTACGACAGTACATTGACTCTGAGCCAGAGGAAGTGGATGTGCTCACTGTGGACCCTGGAGCTGTCCCAAAGGTCCTACCACCGGTCACACCTTCCCCTGGGCTTCCCCTTCGTCGGCAGTGGTACCTCTTCAAAGACATCAGAGACTTCTGCACAGAGGAAACCAAAGATATTACGTGCCCCAAGCCCACGGAACCTGAGCCTGCAGCAGAGGCACCAAGGCGGCGGGACCCAACGCCAGATCCAGGTCCAGGGCCCTCAGGCGCAGGTGGAGGTGGAGATGCAGGGGAGGAGGAGGAGGAGGAGGAGGAGGAGGCGCGAGGACGGGGACGTGGTAGAGGAAGGGGGCGAGGTCGGGGGCGAGGCCGAGGAAGGGGGCGAGGTCGGGGTCGAGGTCGCGGTCGAGGTCGGGGTCGGGGTCGAGGAAAAACCCCTGACTCGGGCTCAGAGGACTCAGACACAGAGACAGCAGCCCAAATGCGACGTGAAATGGAAACAGACTCAGACTCAGACACTTCCCCAGAGATCACTCCCCCACCCAAACGTAAACGCAGCCAAAGTCGGGGGCGGGGGCGTGGTCGGTCTGCATCCTCTAGCAACTAGAATCATAGACTAGAATACCTGTATATAGTTCGAATTTTAATATTTTATTGGTACTTTTGTGCATTTTGAGTTGTTTTAGACTCACAGTTTACTGACAAAGACGTTTTGTGATCTTTCAACTTTATGGAACTTTTATCCAACTTACCTGGAACTATGACACTTATTATTTATGGCAAAACAGGCTGAAATACACTTGAACATTCCCATAGACTCTTTACAAGTTGTTGTGACTTCAATTCAGCCTTCTAGAACAGGTATTGTGACTGTTTGAGCTTGCCCTCTTGCTTCAGTTTTTCATTTTCAGGTGCAGATTTACAGGAATTGTACTCTATCTTTACAAGGCCTGCATGATTAAAGTTTCCATTTCTAAAGCATGATTTCAGAGTATTTTGTAGTTCAACTAGTCTAGAATGTATATTCCAAGTCTCAAGTCGGTGGGAGATAAACTTCTAGTGGTATCCAAGGAATTCCGACCGAGTGTAACCAAAACCGCACATAAAAACTTCAAACGCGTTTTTCTCAGAATCAAGTTTCCAGCCTACCGCGTATAGGGAAAAACCTAACTTTGGCCCTAATCATCGTACAAACACAATCTTGGTATCAAAATGAAGCTCTTTTCGAGGTGAGGAACATATCTTACTAACTCAAATTCGTATCTCCGCGACTTGCGACTCATTATGTCAGATCGGGTCACAAATGTAAAGGTATATTACCATTTACCCGCT
>CAKZFK010000363.1:0-10697 GCA_936440205.1 Lepidonotus clava | reverse complement strand
AGAATCAAAACGGCCCGTCACGGAATTGGACGGGAATAGGCTCAAAATGACCGCCAAGGTGTGGGGAATCATGTGTTAAAATATGAAGTTTCAATTCCAAGTTTGGGTTTTGATTCAATACCATTCTCTATTTAGAGTTTAATATAAACTGGGGCTGGCCTATGCTACAGCACTGCCAGTTAACTTCGTCCCCTTATTTGAGGCGCTTAGAAACGTCGCACGAACAAACCGAAGCCAGCGTTTCGAAGCCCAGGCCAAGGCGAATTTTTCCAGCTATTCACTTGGAATGCTGGGATAGCCCAAGCCCTTCAAAAACGGCCCGCAAGGTCGGCGGCCTGTTAAAAAGGGGCCTTTCGTTAGAATCAAAACGGCCCGTCACGGAATTGGACGGGAATAGGCTCAAAATGACCGCCAAGGTGTGGGGAATCATGTGTTAAAATATGAAGTTTCAATTCCAAGTTTGGGTTTTGATTCAATACCATTCTCTATTTAGAGTTTAATATAAACTGGGGCTGGCCTATGCTACAGCACTGCCAGTTAACTTCGTCCCCTTATTTGAGGCGCTTAGAAACGTCGCACGAACAAACCGAAGCCAGCGTTTCGAAGCCCAGGCCAAGGCGAATTTTTCCAGCTATTCACTTGGAATGCTGGGATAGCCCAAGCCCTTCAAAAACGGCCCGCAAGGTCGGCGGCCTGTTAAAAAGGGGCCTTTCGTTAGAATCAAAACGGCCCGTCACGGAATTGGACGGGAATAGGCTCAAAATGACCGCCAAGGTGTGGGGAATCATGTGTTAAAATATGAAGTTTCAATTCCAAGTTTGGGTTTTGATTCAATACCATTCTCTATTTAGAGTTTAATATAAACTGGGGCTGGCCTATGCTACAGCACTGCCAGTTAACTTCGTCCCCTTATTTGAGGCGCTTAGAAACGTCGCACGAACAAACCGAAGCCAGCGTTTCGAAGCCCAGGCCAAGGCGAATTTTTCCAGCTATTCACTTGGAATGCTGGGATAGCCCAAGCCCTTCAAAAACGGCCCGCAAGGTCGGCGGCCTGTTAAAAAGGGGCCTTTCGTTAGAATCAAAACGGCCCGTCACGGAATTGGACGGGAATAGGCTCAAAATGACCGCCAAGGTGTGGGGAATCATGTGTTAAAATATGAAGTTTCAATTCCAAGTTTGGGTTTTGATTCAATACCATTCTCTATTTAGAGTTTAATATAAACTGGGGCTGGCCTATGCTACAGCACTGCCAGTTAACTTCGTCCCCTTATTTGAGGCGCTTAGAAACGTCGCACGAACAAACCGAAGCCAGCGTTTCGAAGCCCAGGCCAAGGCGAATTTTTCCAGCTATTCACTTGGAATGCTGGGATAGCCCAAGCCCTTCAAAAACGGCCCGCAAGGTCGGCGGCCTGTTAAAAAGGGGCCTTTCGTTAGAATCAAAACGGCCCGTCACGGAATTGGACGGGAATAGGCTCAAAATGACCGCCAAGGTGTGGGGAATCATGTGTTAAAATATGAAGTTTCAATTCCAAGTTTGGGTTTTGATTCAATACCATTCTCTATTTAGAGTTTAATATAAACTGGGGCTGGCCTATGCTACAGCACTGCCAGTTAACTTCGTCCCCTTATTTGAGGCGCTTAGAAACGTCGCACGAACAAACCGAAGCCAGCGTTTCGAAGCCCAGGCCAAGGCGAATTTTTCCAGCTATTCACTTGGAATGCTGGGATAGCCCAAGCCCTTCAAAAACGGCCCGCAAGGTCGGCGGCCTGTTAAAAAGGGGCCTTTCGTTAGAATCAAAACGGCCCGTCACGGAATTGGACGGGAATAGGCTCAAAATGACCGCCAAGGTGTGGGGAATCATGTGTTAAAATATGAAGTTTCAATTCCAAGTTTGGGTTTTGATTCAATACCATTCTCTATTTAGAGTTTAATATAAACTGGGGCTGGCCTATGCTACAGCACTGCCAGTTAACTTCGTCCCCTTATTTGAGGCGCTTAGAAACGTCGCACGAACAAACCGAAGCCAGCGTTTCGAAGCCCAGGCCAAGGCGAATTTTTCCAGCTATTCACTTGGAATGCTGGGATAGCCCAAGCCCTTCAAAAACGGCCCGCAAGGTCGGCGGCCTGTTAAAAAGGGGCCTTTCGTTAGAATCAAAACGGCCCGTCACGGAATTGGACGGGAATAGGCTCAAAATGACCGCCAAGGTGTGGGGAATCATGTGTTAAAATATGAAGTTTCAATTCCAAGTTTGGGTTTTGATTCAATACCATTCTCTATTTAGAGTTTAATATAAACTGGGGCTGGCCTATGCTACAGCACTGCCAGTTAACTTCGTCCCCTTATTTGAGGCGCTTAGAAACGTCGCACGAACAAACCGAAGCCAGCGTTTCGAAGCCCAGGCCAAGGCGAATTTTTCCAGCTATTCACTTGGAATGCTGGGATAGCCCAAGCCCTTCAAAAACGGCCCGCAAGGTCGGCGGCCTGTTAAAAAGGGGCCTTTCGTTAGAATCAAAACGGCCCGTCACGGAATTGGACGGGAATAGGCTCAAAATGACCGCCAAGGTGTGGGGAATCATGTGTTAAAATATGAAGTTTCAATTCCAAGTTTGGGTTTTGATTCAATACCATTCTCTATTTAGAGTTTAATATAAACTGGGGCTGGCCTATGCTACAGCACTGCCAGTTAACTTCGTCCCCTTATTTGAGGCGCTTAGAAACGTCGCACGAACAAACCGAAGCCAGCGTTTCGAAGCCCAGGCCAAGGCGAATTTTTCCAGCTATTCACTTGGAATGCTGGGATAGCCCAAGCCCTTCAAAAACGGCCCGCAAGGTCGGCGGCCTGTTAAAAAAGGGGCCTTTCGTTAGAATCAAAACGGCCCGTCACGGAATTGGACGGGAATAGGCTCAAAATGACCGCCAAGGTGTGGGGAATCATGTGTTAAAATATGAAGTTTCAATTCCAAGTTTGGGTTTTGATTCAATACCATTCTCTATTTAGAGTTTAATATAAACTGGGGCTGGCCTATGCTACAGCACTGCCAGTTAACTTCGTCCCCTTATTTGAGGCGCTTAGAAACGTCGCACGAACAAACCGAAGCCAGCGTTTCGAAGCCCAGGCCAAGGCGAATTTTTCCAGCTATTCACTTGGAATGCTGGGATAGCCCAAGCCCTTCAAAAACGGCCCGCAAGGTCGGCGGCCTGTTAAAAAGGGGCCTTTCGTTAGAATCAAAACGGCCCGTCACGGAATTGGACGGGAATAGGCTCAAAATGACCGCCAAGGTGTGGGGAATCATGTGTTAAAATATGAAGTTTCAATTCCAAGTTTGGGTTTTGATTCAATACCATTCTCTATTTAGAGTTTAATATAAACTGGGGCTGGCCTATGCTACAGCACTGCCAGTTAACTTCGTCCCCTTATTTGAGGCGCTTAGAAACGTCGCACGAACAAACCGAAGCCAGCGTTTCGAAGCCCAGGCCAAGGCGAATTTTTCCAGCTATTCACTTGGAATGCTGGGATAGCCCACGCCCTTCAAAAACGGCCCGCAAGGTCGGCGGCCTGTTAAAAAGGGGCCTTTCGTTAGAATCAAAACGGCCCGTCACGGAATTGGACGGGAATAGGCTCAAAATGACCGCCAAGGTGTGGGGAATCATGTGTTAAAATATGAAGTTTCAATTCCAAGTTTGGGTTTTGATTCAATACCATTCTCTATTTAGAGTTTAATATAAACTGGGGCTGGCCTATGCTACAGCACTGCCAGTTAACTTCGTCCCCTTATTTGAGGCGCTTAGAAACGTCGCACGAACAAACCGAAGCCAGCGTTTCGAAGCCCAGGCCAAGGCGAATTTTTCCAGCTATTCACTTGGAATGCTGGGATAGCCCAAGCCCTTCAAAAACGGCCCGCAAGGTCGGCGGCCTGTTAAAAAGGGGCCTTTCGTTAGAATCAAAACGGCCCGTCACGGAATTGGACGGGAATAGGCTCAAAATGACCGCCAAGGTGTGGGGAATCATGTGTTAAAATATGAAGTTTCAATTCCAAGTTTGGGTTTTGATTCAATACCATTCTCTATTTAGAGTTTAATATAAACTGGGGCTGGCCTATGCTACAGCACTGCCAGTTAACTTCGTCCCCTTATTTGAGGCGCTTAGAAACGTCGCACGAACAAACCGAAGCCAGCGTTTCGAAGCCCAGGCCAAGGCGAATTTTTCCAGCTATTCACTTGGAATGCTGGGATAGCCCAAGCCCTTCAAAAACGGCCCGCAAGGTCGGCGGCCTGTTAAAAAGGGGCCTTTCGTTAGAATCAAAACGGCCCGTCACGGAATTGGACGGAAATAGGCTCAAAATGACCGCCAAGGTGTGGGGAATCATGTGTTAAAATATGAAGTTTCAATTCCAAGTTTGGGTTTTGATTCAATACCATTCTCTATTTAGAGTTTAATATAAACTGGGGCTGGCCTATGCTACAGCACTGCCAGTTAACTTCGTCCCCTTATTTGAGGCGCTTAGAAACGTCGCACGAACAAACCGAAGCCAGCGTTTCGAAGCCCAGGCCAAGGCGAATTTTTCCAGCTATTCACTTGGAATGCTGGGATAGCCCAAGCCCTTCAAAAACGGCCCGCAAGGTCGGCGGCCTGTTAAAAAGGGGCCTTTCGTTAGAATCAAAACGGCCCGTCACGGAATTGGACGGGAATAGGCTCAAAATGACCGCCAAGGTGTGGGGAATCATGTGTTAAAATATGAAGTTTCAATTCCAAGTTTGGGTTTTGATTCAATACCATTCTCTATTTAGAGTTTAATATAAACTGGGGCTGGCCTATGCTACAGCACTGCCAGTTAACTTCGTCCCCTTATTTGAGGCGCTTAGAAACGTCGCACGAACAAACCGAAGCCAGCGTTTCGAAGCCCAGGCCAAGGCGAATTTTTCCAGCTATTCACTTGGAATGCTGGGATAGCCCAAGCCCTTCAAAAACGGCCCGCAAGGTCGGCGGCCTGTTAAAAAGGGGCCTTTCGTTAGAATCAAAACGGCCCGTCACGGAATTGGACGGAAATAGGCTCAAAATGACCGCCAAGGTGTGGGGAATCATGTGTTAAAATATGAAGTTTCAATTCCAAGTTTGGGTTTTGATTCAATACCATTCTCTATTTAGAGTTTAATATAAACTGGGGCTGGCCTATGCTACAGCACTGCCAGTTAACTTCGTCCCCTTATTTGAGGCGCTTAGAAACGTCGCACGAACAAACCGAAGCCAGCGTTTCGAAGCCCAGGCCAAGGCGAATTTTTCCAGCTATTCACTTGGAATGCTGGGATAGCCCAAGCCCTTCAAAAACGGCCCGCAAGGTCGGCGGCCTGTTAAAAAGGGGCCTTTCGTTAGAATCAAAACGGCCCGTCACGGAATTGGACGGGAATAGGCTCAAAATGACCGCCAAGGTGTGGGGAATCATGTGTTAAAATATGAAGTTTCAATTCCAAGTTTGGGTTTTGATTCAATACCATTCTCTATTTAGAGTTTAATATAAACTGGGGCTGGCCTATGCTACAGCACTGCCAGTTAACTTCGTCCCCTTATTTGAGGCGCTTAGAAACGTCGCACGAACAAACCGAAGCCAGCGTTTCGAAGCCCAGGCCAAGGCGAATTTTTCCAGCTATTCACTTGGAATGCTGGGATAGCCCAAGCCCTTCAAAAACGGCCCGCAAGGTCGGCGGCCTGTTAAAAAGGGGCCTTTCGTTAGAATCAAAACGGCCCGTCACGGAATTGGACGGGAATAGGCTCAAAATGACCGCCAAGGTGTGGGGAATCATGTGTTAAAATATGAAGTTTCAATTCCAAGTTTGGGTTTTGATTCAATACCATTCTCTATTTAGAGTTTAATATAAACTGGGGCTGGCCTATGCTACAGCACTGCCAGTTAACTTCGTCCCCTTATTTGAGGCGCTTAGAAACGTCGCACGAACAAACCGAAGCCAGCGTTTCGAAGCCCAGGCCAAGGCGAATTTTTCCAGCTATTCACTTGGAATGCTGGGATAGCCCAAGCCCTTCAAAAACGGCCCGCAAGGTCGGCGGCCTGTTAAAAAGGGGCCTTTCGTTAGAATCAAAACGGCCCGTCACGGAATTGGACGGGAATAGGCTCAAAATGACCGCCAAGGTGTGGGGAATCATGTGTTAAAATATGAAGTTTCAATTCCAAGTTTGGGTTTTTATTCAATACCATTCTCTATTTAGAGTTTAATATAAACTGGGGCTGGCCTATGCTACAGCACTGCCAGTTAACTTCGTCCCCTTATTTGAGGCGCTTAGAAACGTCGCACGAACAAACCGAAGCCAGCGTTTCGAAGCCCAGGCCAAGGCGAATTTTTCCAGCTATTCACTTGGAATGCTGGGATAGCCCAAGCCCTTCAAAAACGGCCCGCAAGGTCGGCGGCCTGTTAAAAAGGGGCCTTTCGTTAGAATCAAAACGGCCCGTCACGGAATTGGACGGGAATAGGCTCAAAATGACTGCCAAGGTGTGGGGAATCATGTGTTAAAATATGAAGTTTCAATTCCAAGTTTGGGTTTTGATTCAATACCATTCTCTATTTAGAGTTTAATATAAACTGGGGCTGGCCTATGCTACAGCACTGCCAGTTAACTTCGTCCCCTTATTTGAGGCGCTTAGAAACGTCGCACGAACAAACCGAAGCCAGCGTTTCGAAGCCCAGGCCAAGGCAAATTTTTCCAGCTATTCACTTGGAATGCTGGGATAGCCCAAGCCCTTCAAAAACGGCCCGCAAGGTCGGCGGCCTGTTAAAAAGGGGCCTTTCGTTAGAATCAAAACGGCCCGTCACGGAATTGGACGGGAATAGGCTCAAAATGACCGCCAAGGTGTGGGGAATCATGTGTTAAAATATGAAGTTTCAATTCCAAGTTTGGGTTTTGATTCAATACCATTCTCTATTTAGAGTTTAATATAAACTGGGGCTGGCCTATGCTACAGCACTGCCAGTTAACTTCGTCCCCTTATTTGAGGTGCTTAGAAACGTCGCACGAACAAACCGAAGCCAGCGTTTCGAAGCCCAGGCCAAGGCGAATTTTTCCAGCTATTCACTTGGAATGCTGGGATAGCCCAAGCCCTTCAAAAACGGCCCGCAAGGTCGGCGGCCTGTTAAAAAGGGGCCTTTCGTTAGAATCAAAACGGCCCGTCACGGAATTGGACGGGAATAGGCTCAAAATGACCGCCAAGGTGTGGGGAATCATGTGTTAAAATATGAAGTTTCAATTCCAAGTTTGGGTTTTGATTCAATACCATTCTCTATTTAGAGTTTAATATAAACTGGGGCTGGCCTATGCTACAGCACTGCCAGTTAACTTCGTCCCCTTATTTGAGGCGCTTAGAAACGTCGCACGAACAAACCGAAGCCAGCGTTTCGAAGCCCAGGCCAAGGCGAATTTTTCCAGCTATTCACTTGGAATGCTGGGATAGCCCAAGCCCTTCAAAAACGGCCCGCAAGGTCGGCGGCCTGTTAAAAAGGGGCCTTTCGTTAGAATCAAAACGGCCCGTCACGGAATTGGACGGGAATAGGCTCAAAATGACCGCCAAGGTGTGGGGAATCATGTGTTAAAATATGAAGTTTCAATTCCAAGTTTGGGTTTTGATTCAATACCATTCTCTATTTAGAGTTTAATATAAACTGGGGCTGGCCTATGCTACAGCACTGCCAGTTAACTTCGTCCCCTTATTTGAGGCGCTTAGAAACGTCGCACGAACAAACCGAAGCCAGCGTTTCGAAGCCCAGGCCAAGGCGAATTTTTCCAGCTATTCACTTGGAATGCTGGGATAGCCCAAGCCCTTCAAAAACGGCCCGCAAGGTCGGCGGCCTGTTAAAAAGGGGCCTTTCGTTAGAATCAAAACGGCCCGTCACGGAATTGGACGGGAATAGGCTCAAAATGACCGCCAAGGTGTGGGGAATCATGTGTTAAAATATGAAGTTTCAATTCCAAGTTTGGGTTTTGATTCAATACCATTCTCTATTTAGAGTTTAATATAAACTGGGGCTGGCCTATGCTACAGCACTGCCAGTTAACTTCGTCCCCTTATTTGAGGCGCTTAGAAACGTCGCACGAACAAACCGAAGCCAGCGTTTCGAAGCCCAGGCCAAGGCGAATTTTTCCAGCTATTCACTTGGAATGCTGGGATAGCCCAAGCCCTTCAAAAACGGCCCGCAAGGTCGGCGGCCTGTTAAAAAGGGGCCTTTCGTTAGAATCAAATCGGCCCGTCACGGAATTGGACGGGAATAGGCTCAAAATGACCGCCAAGGTGTGGGGAATCATGTGTTAAAATATGAAGTTTCAATTCCAAGTTTGGGTTTTGATTCAATACCATTCTCTATTTAGAGTTTAATATAAACTGGGGCTGGCCTATGCTACAGCACTGCCAGTTAACTTCGTCCCCTTATTTGAGGCGCTTAGAAACGTCGCACGAACAAACCGAAGCCAGCGTTTCGAAGCCCAGGCCAAGGCGAATTTTTCCAGCTATTCACTTGGAATGCTGGGATAGCCCAAGCCCTTCAAAAACGGCCCGCAAGGTCGGCGGCCTGTTAAAAAGGGGCCTTTCGTTAGAATCAAAACGGCCCGTCACGGAATTGGACGGGAATAGGCTCAAAATGACCGCCAAGGTGTGGGGAATCATGTGTTAAAATATGAAGTTTCAATTCCAAGTTTGGGTTTTGATTCAATACCATTCTCTATTTAGAGTTTAATATAAACTGGGGCTGGCCTATGCTACAGCACTGCCAGTTAACTTCGTCCCCTTATTTGAGGCGCTTAGAAACGTCGCACGAACAAACCGAAGCCAGCGTTTCGAAGCCCAGGCCAAGGCGAATTTTTCCAGCTATTCACTTGGAATGCTGGGATAGCCCAAGCCCTTCAAAAACGGCCCGCAAGGTCGGCGGCCTGTTAAAAAGGGGCCTTTCGTTAGAATCAAAACGGCCCGTCACGGAATTGGACGGGAATAGGCTCAAAATGACCGCCAAGGTGTGGGGAATCATGTGTTAAAATATGAAGTTTCAATTCCAAGTTTGGGTTTTGATTCAATACCATTCTCTATTTAGAGTTTAATATAAACTGGGGCTGGCCTATGCTACAGCACTGCCAGTTAACTTCGTCCCCTTATTTGAGGCGCTTAGAAACGTCGCACGAACAAACCGAAGCCAGCGTTTCGAAGCCCAGGCCAAGGCGAATTTTTCCAGCTATTCACTTGGAATGCTGGGATAGCCCAAGCCCTTCAAAAACGGCCCGCAAGGTCGGCGGCCTGTTAAAAAGGGGCCTTTCGTTAGAATCAAAACGGCCCGTCACGGAATTGGACGGGAATAGGCTCAAAATGACCGCCAAGGTGTGGGGAATCATGTGTTAAAATATGAAGTTTCAATTCCAAGTTTGGGTTTTGATTCAATACCATTCTCTATTTAGAGTTTAATATAAACTGGGGCTGGCCTATGCTACAGCACTGCCAGTTAACTTCGTCCCCTTATTTGAGGCGCTTAGAAACGTCGCACGAACAAACCGAAGCCAGCGTTTCGAAGCCCAGGCCAAGGCGAATTTTTCCAGCTATTCACTTGGAATGCTGGGATAGCCCAAGCCCTTCAAAAACGGCCCGCAAGGTCGGCGGCCTGTTAAAAAGGGGCCTTTCGTTAGAATCAAAACGGCCCGTCACGGAATTGGACGGGAATAGGCTCAAAATGACCGCCAAGGTGTGGGGAATCATGTGTTAAAATATGAAGTTTCAATTCCAAGTTTGGGTTTTGATTCAATACCATTCTCTATTTAGAGTTTAATATAAACTGGGGCTGGCCTATGCTACAGCACTGCCAGTTAACTTCGTCCCCTTATTTGAGGCGCTTAGAAACGTCGCACGAACAAACCGAAGCCAGCGTTTCGAAGCCCAGGCCAAGGCGAATTTTTCCAGCTATTCACTTGGAATGCTGGGATAGCCCAAGCCCTTCAAAAACGGCCCGCAAGGTCGGCGGCCTGTTAAAAAGGGGCCTTTCGTTAGAATCAAAACGGCCCGTCACGGAATTGGACGGGAATAGGCTCAAAATGACCGCCAAGGTGTGGGGAATCATGTGTTAAAATATGAAGTTTCAATTCCAAGTTTGGGTTTTGATTCAATACCATTCTCTATTTAGAGTTTAATATAAACTGGGGCTGGCCTATGCTACAGCACTGCCAGTTAACTTCGTCCCCTTATTTGAGGCGCTTAGAAACGTCGCACGAACAAACCGAAGCCAGCGTTTCGAAGCCCAGGCCAAGGCGAATTTTTCCAGCTATTCACTTGGAATGCTGGGATAGCCCAAGCCCTTCAAAAACGGCCCGCAAGGTCGGCGGCCTGTTAAAAAGGGGCCTTTCGTTAGAATCAAAACGGCCCGTCACGGAATTGGACGGGAATAGGCTCAAAATGACCGCCAAGGTGTGGGGAATCATGTGTTAAAATATGAAGTTTCAATTCCAAGTTTGGGTTTTGATTCAATACCATTCTCTATTTAGAGTTTAATATAAACTGGGGCTGGCCTATGCTACAGCACTGCCAGTTAACTTCGTCCCCTTATTTGAGGCGCTTAGAAACGTCGCACGAACAAACCGAAGCCAGCGTTTCGAAGCCCAGGCCAAGGCGAATTTTTCCAGCTATTCACTTGGAATGCTGGGATAGCCCAAGCCCTTCAAAA
>CAKZFK010000362.1:0-10790 GCA_936440205.1 Lepidonotus clava | reverse complement strand
GCGACAGTGACAAGGCACCAGGGACCGCCACTCGCGTGCCGCTGCTTCCGTTCGAAGCGAATATAATCGTTCGCCATGGCCGTTTGCGGCGTGTCCGGAAGGTACTTGAACCTGGTGTTACCGTCGTCGTCGGTGACCTTCACCAGGTTGAACGGGAAATTGTCCCGACCATCGCGGATCAACGGCCTCAAGTGGCCCACGAGATTGGGCGTCCACGCCCCGGGCGTTGTGAACCGAGCGAAGGAAACTCAACGCGTTCGGTATATAGGTGGGTGCAAGGAGCGTATACGTACGGGATCTCCCACCGGAAAACGAAACGACGCCCAGGTCGAGCCCCCATTCGGCGGGGATCACCTCCGCTGTCCCAAGCAGCACCGCAATCCGGGCCCTCGCGAGGCCATTCCACGTTTGGGATGCCGCCCGATGGCCGACGCCATGGCGTCTTCGGTCTTCTCGGCTCACGCCCCCGGTGGACTTGAGGTGAGCCGGATTGTGGTCAGTGCGCAACCGCCAATCCGGACTCGCCAGCACCACTCTCGGAATGCCGAGGTCGTTGAGGCCCAGTCTCGGGATTGCTCGCAGACGAGCCAGCGTGGCCGTACCGGTATCCGGGGTTGGAGCCGACCGGGGGAGTCATCTGGATGACGCGATACGAGGCGGGAGTCGGTCTCAACCGCGGCGGAGGGACGATGGAAACGGAATAGAGAGCCGCCCAAGCGGACGAGAGGAAGGCTGGGGGGCGGTAGGAGACGACTCAGGAGTCGGAAGACGTCGAAGAGTCAGTCTGTAAGGAGACGGGAGGGTTGAAAGGGGTGGCAAGGGTGAGCGGGTCGACCCCAAGCTGACGCCACGGCGTCGTATTTAAAGGGGAAAACCGACCGCGACCGAAGAGGCGGGTGTGAGATGACCCGGACTCCCCGTCGATGACCGCCAGGGACGGTGAACGGCCGAATTCCGATTTCGGGCCCGGTCCCGAGCAGATTTTTCGACTCTGGGGCCCGCCCCACGGGCTGAATTTCGGCATATCTAGATTAGGAAACAGCCAATGCTGAGCGGGTCGCTTCAGCTTGAGAAGGGGGGTGTGGTACAACGGGCCTTCTGTAAGGCAGTCCTTACAGCCCCGCTCAAGGGGCGGTGCGTTCATCGCTGTACGCGTGCCGTTGATTCGCCGGCATGGCCTCCTACTCGGTGATCTCGCTCTGGAGCGCCTTCGCTGGCTATTGGCCGGATCTCGCGGCCGCCACCGCTGACAGTGATATTTATGGCGCCTGGCGCCAACCCCTGTATAATGCACAGTATTTATGTTAACAGTGTACAGTAGTGTATAGTACCTAGAATAGTCTAGATTAGTGTTAGTTTCAACTCCCTTATGGAGTATTTATTGGCACCCTTCGATGGGTCGCCTGAATACAGTCCCCCCTAGGGACGTTCGGTTTCCGAGTCTGTGAGTTATCTCCGTCGCGATCGACGTTCCTATCCCTTCCCTTTCCGGGTGCCAATACAGGCTTGCCTGCGTAGGACTAGTCTCTGCGCCAGCGCAAGTTGCGCCCTACATCCCCTTGTCCCTACAAGTCTCTACCACATCCCTTCGAGCTACCCCTTTTCCTTCTCGTGCTACCGCTGCCAGGACAGCCTGTCCTCGTCAGTACCATAGTACTACATTGGTCTCCCGACCTAGAAGCCGTCAAACTCTCCTACTTTGGGATTTCAGTGTACTCAAGAATCAAAATTCGCTTCATCGACAAGTCGATCTACCTTCCGCCGTCGAGTTGGCTCGAGTTTCTCGCCGATCAAGACAAGTTCCGGAGGGAACGATCTACTTAAGCAACCCTAGTCGTCTATTGTCGACGGTCCCTAGCTCCACGAACAAGCCACCTGAGTGACGTCAAATCGGGTGACGAGCAACCTTTGTCGCTGGCCACGCGTGGCCCCTTTACTGAGGTTTTCCTGGGCGGTGATTGACGCCCCGACAAGAACACCTTCTCATAGGTTTACCAACGATCCTACAAAAACGTTGTATTCTACGAGTCTACCAGTAGACGAATCCTCGATCCGCCGGCTGTCCCGGCTTACGAACTCGAGCTACTGAGTCGGACTCGAGAGTCCCTATAGATGCCGCCGATCTCGAACGGAGATACCACTCGCCCTGGTCTGAAGGGGCGAGGTGGTAGTCGAGCTGGCAGCACAACCTCCGCCCGGACGGGAGCTACGACGACTCGTGCTTCCGCCGTGGCGGTTAGTCCCCAAGACCCCACAGGGGGCAACCTGACAGCCCAAGGTGCTGGTTTTGTAGTCCCTTTGGACAAGACAACGCTCCCTGTACCGACAGGTTTAGACGATATTCTCGATCCGAGGTCGGATCGAGACAAGAATGTAACAGTAGCGCCGGTCCGGACCGATCCGCAGAATGAGAACGAGGTCCGGACCTCAAGACCGTCACCGCCGTCAGGAGACCGCGCCCTTGGGCGCCAGTCGACAGACGATGCGGTCCAGACCGAAGAGAACCCGGCAGCCCCGGTTGGGCTGCCACACGGAAGAAACCTGGCCTCTAGCGGCACGGTCCGCTCCATAGTAGAGGACCTGATGGAAACGCGAGTCGGCTCGCTGATCGAACACCATATGGACGAGATGCTCGCGCGCCTAAAGCGCTTTCTGGACGAGTCCCTGGTTCGTCGGGACGATCGCCTGTTGGCCAAGACCCAGTTGGAGGTCAGGTCTATCCTAGGCCAAGGAAGTGTTGGCGCGCCAAAGGGCGCCGAAGTAGGAGAAGTCTCGACCAGGGTCGACGAGCTGGACGCCCATGTCCTGACGATGCAGGAGAACCTGGCTTCTCTGGAGAAGGTCCTCGACGACTCGCGTGAAGAGGCGAGTGGTGCTCTCCTCGACGTTCGCGCGAGTATGGGTGAGAACCGCTGCGTGGAGCAGGACGAGGAGATCGCCCTCTTGAAGGTTCAGCTGGCTGAAGAAAAAGAGCGCGTCGCTTCCCTGGAAGCCAAGGTGGGATTGATCCTCCGGGATCGGGAGCTCCTTCCCGAGATCGAGCGAACCAGATCGCAGGTGCCTCGCGGAACACGTGACCGACGTCGGTACTCTCCGTCACAGAGACTTCGTTTCGAAGAACGTCAGGGTCCGCACTCGGACGACGAGTCGCTGGAGCGCCACTCAACCCGGGTTGATAGGAATGGACGAACCACGCCGCGCCCCTGCCCTTGCACTTCAGGGAACGGTAGCGCTCCGTGTAGACGGAGAGAAGAAGTTTCCCGGGGGAAATACGGGTATGACGACGAGCGGAGTGGTTCGCGAGGACGAGATGGGTATCGTCATCGAGATGACTACCGGTCGTCGGGGACGTATCCCCCACCGATTCCGTCAGACGAAGATGAAGACGCTCCAAGGAGCCGTTCTCGACCGTCCTGGAAGGGGCCACGGCACTCCGGACTGACCGAACTGGTTCCTCAGAACCCGCTCTTCAGCCACGTGGTGTCGTACCGTCGATATCGGTTGTTGAATACCGATCAGTATCGGGGACCGGAAGTTACGGAGGACACGTCCTCGAAGATTCGGAGAGTCAAATCCGTGATGCGGAACCGGAAGTTCGATGGAGAGGACCCCGTTGCGGTCGTTGGATTCCTAGCTACGCTGAAACGTCAGCTCGACCAAGCCAGGATCAGCGAGGGCGCGGGGATCCTGATCCTTCCGGAATTCCTAGAAAAGGACGCGCGGGACATGTTCGAGGCGAACTTTGACGCCGCAGATGATAGGAACGGTGGATTCCAGGAGTGGCCCGAGGCAGTACAGTACCTCCTACGTACGTACGCCAAGGACGTATACCTGGAAAGAATTTCGACCGAGGTCGATGGGCTTGCCCAGAGTGAGGGCGAGGACGAAGTCGCCTTCTCAAGGAGGCTGCAAAGCAAGGCCCGAATGGTAGCCGGTGTCTACACGGAACAGGACCTCATCACTCGCTTCATCCGAGGGCTCCTCCCCGCTGTCAAGCCGCTCCTCAGCTTCAGCATGCTGAATCCGCGCACAGCTACGCTGGCGGATTATGTGGAACGCGCCACGGCCCAAGGGGATTCCCATCGAGCTCTCCGAGGAGCGAAGAAGGTCGCGACAAAGAAGTCCTCCAGGGGACATCGTCCCAAGCCCGGCTCGAAGTCGAGGGCACTCCTAATCCGCCAAGCGCCCACGGGCGCGAGAGAGGAGACGTCAAGCCCGTCGGAAGGGAGTTCGTCGGACTCGTCCGAAGGTCGAGGTGCCAACATCGCACTGATCGACGCCGAGGCGTCCGAGCCACCGTCGACGCCGATGTCCTCCTCGGTGGAGCAAGCGGATCCGATGTCGATCTCCATAGGGGGAGAGGTGTTCTCCATCATTCCGAACCGCAACCCCAGATTGCCCGCCTACGCCCAACCGACCAGGACCCAGCGGCCCGGCTGGTTGGCTATGGATAATCGTCCCAACGATATCTGCTTTGAGTGTTTTGGCCTCGGCCACAAGAAGCCCAACTGCTTGTATCTGGCAAGAACGGACGACACCGCGTTTAGTCGTCTCGCGAGAGACAACTATTATAAGCTCAGTCGCGAGCAGAAGGAGTGGCTAGCCACTGTCGGAAGGACACCCGGGTTTGCCCTCCAGATGGCCGCTCAAGGACCGCCAGCTGGCATGCCAGCAAGGAGCCAGACGCCGCCTGGCACGGCACAGGTTCATTTTGGAACCGATCTGAACCAC
Organism: Lepidonotus clava; assembly: GCA_936440205.1. Lineage (NCBI taxonomy): Eukaryota > Metazoa > Annelida > Polychaeta > Phyllodocida > Polynoidae > Lepidonotus > Lepidonotus clava. The sequence continues at coordinate 6,059 of CAKZFK010000362.1, read as the reverse complement.
CCCGTGGATATACCACACAATGTTTCCCGTGGTCCGATGCCACCTCCTCCCCCTCTCCCCAAGACTTCCCAGTCGTCGAAAAACTGATTAGGGGAGTCCTGGTCATTTCCGATGCTTCGTCGCATCTGGGACCAGAGCTTCCCGGCCATCCCTCGTTGGTAGGAGAAATTAATTCCCCTCATGAGGGTGGTTGGCTGGAGAACAAGTCGACCGTGACGACACCGAAGCAGATCCTCGCTCGCCCCCTGGGGCTCCCGCCAGGGCGTTCCTTTGAGGAATATCTTAGGGATCCGGTTTGCGCGTTGTCACGATACAACTATAAAATCGCTGCTTCTGTTGGAACGTCAGACAACTCTCTACAACGAGTCTTGACCGTGTTGGACACGGGGGCAGGCCCCAATCTGATACGAGCAGACTTACTCTCTCCACAGGAACGTCGACAAGTCGACTCATCTCGCGCCATCATCAGCCTCACTTCGGCTTCGCAGCATAAGCTGACCACCTTGGGTACAATTACCCTAACAGTCCGCGTCGGAGCATACTCCGTCCGTCAGCCTTTTATCGTCGTCCGCGCCCTCGCTGTCGACGCCATTCTCGGATGCACCTTCATCGACCAACACGTAGAAGAGCTACGAATACGCAAACAGTTCGCCGTCCTCCGGGACGGATCTTCTCACCCAATACTACGTCGCCGTTGCGGCCTTCCCCGCATCTTTGGTTCTCAAGAGAACAAGGATGTCCCCCCCTTACAGTACCGCCAAGCCACATCAAGGTGGCACAGGGAGTTATTATCCCACCAGAGTCCGAGACCTGGGTCTCCGTATCCTGCTCGAGTTCTGGAACTCAATTCATCGATTCCTACAGTCGTCTGTACGAACGCCAAGGCGTTGTCATGACGAACGGATCGTTTCAATATCCCCGAGCGCCGCGTTTCGCGTCAAGGTAGCAAACTTTTCGCGCCGCCCGCAGCGGCTCACGAAGAATCAGAAGCTCGGAAGGGCGATACCGACGCCAAGTGACACTCCCGTCTACACGCTCTCATTAGAGCCACAAGTTTCCGAAGAAACCGCGGACTCCCCCGAGCTGCGCGACGTGGGGGGGGCGGGGCTTGCTGCCGCTCTTCGCGAAGAGTCTGACCCAAAGCCGGGTATCCGCGAAGCAGTGAACTCATCCTTGGGTGATGTAGATTTAAGTCACTTACCGTCCAAGGACAGACACAAGGTTCGCAAGATGCTCCGTCCGTTTGCGGACATGTGGAATGGCACATTGGGGACGATCAAGGTGACCAAGCACCGAATCGAGCTCAAAGAAGGGAGCAAGCCAGTGTTTTCCCAACCTTATAGGGCTGGCCCTAAAGCTCGACAGGCCGAACAGGAGGAGGTAGACAAGATGCTGAAGGCCGGAGTCATCGAGCCAGCGCGATCGGAGTTCGCAAGTCCAGTAGTCCTAGTCAGCAAACCTGACGGTTCGCTACGCTTCTGTGTAGACTACAGAAAACTGAACGCGATTACGATCAAGGATTCCTACCCTCTCCCCCGTATGGACGAGTGTCTAGACTCCCTTGGAGACGCCAAGTACTTCACAACCTTGGATTGTAATTCTGGCTATTGGCAGATACCCGTCGTCGATGGCGACAAACCCAAAACCGCCTTCACCAGTCATGCAGGTTGTTTTCAGTTTTGTCGCATGCCCTTTGGCCTATGCAACGCCCCGGCGACGTTCCAAAGAACGGTGGATATCCTGCTTTCAGGATTCAGGTGGAAGTCCTGCCTCGTCTACCTGGACGACATTATCGTCTTTTCGCAGACGGTCGCGGAACACACCCAGAATGTGAAGGAGATTCTAGAAGTGCTTCAAGAAGCAGGAGTCTCTCTGAAGCTGAAAAAGTGTCGATTCTTCGTGAAGAATGTAGATTACTTGGGCCACGTCATCCGCCCCGGACTTCTGGAAGTCGCCACTAAGAACACGCAAGCGATCGAGGGCTTCAAGGAACCGAGAACACAGTCGCAGATGCGATCGTTCATTGGCTTGTGCAACGTGTACCGACGTTTTGTACCTAACTTCGCGCGAGTGGCCGCTCCACTGAATGCCATGCTGCAGAAGACGTTCGACGTCAATCTACCGCCATTCGATGAACTGCAGCGAGCTGCGTTTGACCTGCTTAAGAAGGCGCTGGTGAAGCCGCCGATCTTACAGTTGCCTCGACTGGGCAGACCGCTTTCGGTCGATACAGACGCCTGCGATTACCAGGTTGGCTGTGCGTTGATGGAAACCGACGAAGACGGTACGCGGCACCCGATAGGCTTCTGGAGCCGCGGTCTTACGCCCGCTGAGAAGAATTACTCCGTCGGGGAGAAGGAATGCCTCGCTGTAGTCTGGGCAGTCCAAATTCTGCGTCCCTATCTAGAACGGTCGCATTTCGACCTGTATACTGATCATCAAGCCCTCAAGTGGATCATGAGTATGTCGGATGCGTCCGGACGCCTCGCGCGCTGGCGACTCCGCCTGCTGGAGTTCGATTTCACGGTCGAATACCGTAAGGGACAGAAGAATCAGATTGCTGATGCGGTGTCCCGTCTTCCCACGTTTGGGACAACAGCGGTCGCCCCGGATCTCGAGATCCCATGTTTCCTCTTGGAAGACGACCGTCGGCAGACCGACCCGTGCGCTAGGCCTCGTCTGAGTCGCGACGAGGAGGTTTGGGAACGAGAACCCGACGACGCTTCCGCCGAGGAGGATAGTATCTTAGCTACCCGAGTCGACGAGACGACGGTCGACGAGACGAGCCTCTCCCTGCTCACCACAGAGGAGCTCCTCCGAGAGCAGAGAACGGATCCGTTTTGCGTTCAGGTACGCGCCAAAATCGACTCCGGCACTGTGAGCCGCTTCACGGAGGATGACCGTGGACTCCTGGTACGAAACGCGCCGTTGGACCGATCAGTCCAGGTTCTCATACCCAAGACACTCCAGGAGAGAGCCCTACATCTGGCGCATTACCCCGTCCTTGCGGGCCACCCAGGGGGCACGCGAATGTACCATAATTTAAGACGCCAGGCGTACTGGCCTGAAATGTCTCTTGCCGTGTACGGCACGGTGCGTAACTGCGCTCATTGCGCGCGAGAGCGTATCAAGCTCCGTCGCCATGCGTCGACGATGAAGTTGTTTCCGGCAACCCGGCCCTTGGAATTCGTTGGAATTGACATCCTAGGTCCCCTCCCCAAGACGGGGAAAGGAAACGAGTTCCTGCTCGTGATCACGGATCGCTTCGCGAAGCTAACTCGCACCGTGCCGCTCAGACGGGTGACCAGTTACACCGTGGCCAAGGCCTTCTGCGACCACTGGGTCTACGTATACGGGCCACCCCGTTATGTCATTTCTGACAATGGTCAGCAGTTCGCGTCCAAGTTTTTCCTTGCTGTCTGCAGCATTTTGAAGGTCCGCAACCTCTTCACGTCAACATATCACCCCCAGTCTAATGGGCAGACGGAACGTTTTAATAGGACCATCCTCGCGGGGATTAGACACTTTATAGCTGACGACCAGTCCGACTGGGACGATTTCACGGACGCGCTCACGTACGCGTACAACACTACCGTACACCGAGCCACGGGGCTCGCCCCGTTTGATTTGGTCCTGTCCAATCCGCCGACTTCCATCTTGATGGAACAAGCCGAAAAAGTCGACGTAACTGGAGTCCCCGCTACGAACGTGAAGAAGCGCCTCACGGCACGGCTACAGAAGCTGATGGAGACAGCGATTCCGCGCATACACCTCGCCCAGAAGCGATATAAGGCGGACTTCGACCGCAGGGTGCGGCCGATCAACCAAGGGTTGAGACCCGGGATGTGGGTGTTTCTCGAACGCGAGACTAAGATGAAGGACGCGAGCGGGACTGCCCGCGAGGGGAAACTGTATCCAAAGGCCCTGGGTCCCTACCGAATTGTCGGTCGCGGCACTCACGTTGTCACGCTTGACATCAAGGGACTACAGGAGTCCGTCTCCCTCGATCGCGTCACGCTGGCGCCTTCGCCCCGAGAAGCCAACCCGCCCTTGGGCATCGCCCCGCGGGTGCTACAAGACCCTGGGACCAGGGCCCCGTCGCGGTCTCCAGGTGATGACGTGGTCCCTGCCGACGGCTCGGCTACAGTACGGGGAAACAACTCCCTTCTCGGGGAGGAACCGGTAATAGACTCTCTCCCCTCTCGTGGGGCGCTGGCGTCGCGGACCCCCGCTGCTGCTGACGAGTCAGCCGCGAATGGAACCGAGAGCACGCCCCCTGTTGTCGAGACAACGTCGCTACCCGCAGCACCCCCGGGAACGGTCGGGGTCGAGGGCCCCGACCCTGAAGGAGGTGGAGCTGAGACTCCGCGTTTCGCGCGGTTCCGCAAGTCAGTGCCCGATGAACACGTGTACGATAAGATCGTGTCCTATGATCCGGACACTGACCGGTACCGAGTTCGCTGGTTCCAGCAAGGTCCGCAGGCGGACACGTACGAGCCGCGAGAAAATCTCCCCCGGAATCTCGTGACGCGCTTCCATAGGAACAAGAACATCCGCCTCCCTGAGGAGGGGTCCAAGGGCTGACCGTGGACCTCCTGTCGCGCCAATTGGTTGGCTGTTACTAACTATTATCCCTGCTGGCAGAGCGAGCGGGAAAGCGGCCACGCTACCTAAGTAGCTCCCATGTACAAGTCCCTCGCCCCACGAGGGGAAGGAAGCGTGTTGTTTTTACAGAAGGTCCTCACGAGGCGGACGGTTCCCAAGACTCTAAACATAGCTCCGAGTGGGAGCGGTCGACTAACTGGACAAGCTAACTATGGCTAACGGTAACTTGCCGGCTCGCCGGGTCCTAATTCGACGGAACCCTAAGCTTCGTCTGAGCTCTCGCTGCTGAGCAGGTCGATGACTTCCCCCTCCATGAGGGGAGCCACCGGCCCTGTCGGGCGTGGGACGACCCAGCGGCGCACTTCCCGCACGATGCGCGTACGGCGCCCTCCGCGAGCAAGCTCGCGACGAGGGGGACTGCGGGACGGAGCTGCTGACTCAGTAACTCCCTCTCCGGTCTCGTCCGGCACCTCTTCCTCCTCCTTGAGGACAATTTCGGTCTTGACCAAGTCGTCGTCGGCCGGATCCGGGGCAGAACTGGACCCCGGGGGAGCTAGCTCCCGATCGTCGTCGGACATGGTGGTGTCCTTTGCCCCCGAAGCGACCGGAGGTGTAACCCCCGCGGCCAGAGTCGCCACAGGAGCTGGCTCCTCGTTCGCCGTGGACACCACCCCGGACGCGGCCAGGGCCGCGTCGTCACCCACATCGGGAGATGGCTCCCGATCCTCGCGGATCACTACCCCGCTCCCTGAGGCGGAGGGGGTGCCGACCCGATGAGACGTCGAGACGTCAACCTCCTGGACCACCCCGTCGGGGGCAGGCGACGGCGCGACGTCGCTCATGGCCCGGGACCTTGCGTCGGACGAGACCGATGGCCCCTGACCCCCTTCAATCCCCATGGGGATGAGAGTCGTCACAGCCGGGGGGACCGACTCCTCTCTCGGGATCTCCGCAGACGGAACGTGAGGGGGTAGAATCGAGCGAGCCGGCGGACCCGGCGGTTGAGGCATTCCCGACGGCCAGGTAACCGTGTTCGCCTCGTAGTCGGTAATGGTCTCTTCGACCCAATCCGCGAGGGAAGCCACGTTGAGGTTATTGATGCCCCAATGCAACGCCAACTTGATGGCCAACCCGCGCTGGTTGAAATACGACCGCAGAGCTTGGTCTGCCTTGAATTTGTCGCGCACGGACGCCACAGGGGGCGCATACGGGCCCAAGTTCTGACCATCTACGACGGTTTCGATCTCCGGTACTTGAGCCGTCGTGGTCGGCATCGCAGTTCGAGCTTGGTCCCACCCTCGGGTATGCCCGAATGCCCTCACCGCGTTCGTGTCGGTCTCGGCGATCCGAGGGGAGCCGTTGTCGTTGACAGCGACCATGAGGTAGCAGTCGGCCGGCATCTCGGTGTGCCACACCTCGACGTTGAACTCGACCCACTCCCCGTGGTTGAACAC
>CAKZFK010000361.1:0-10936 GCA_936440205.1 Lepidonotus clava | reverse complement strand
TGTTGAGGCGAGGCTACGCTGGACGCTCGGGGCGCGCTGCAGTTGCGCGGCTGAGGGTGGTTGAGCAAGTTGGAATTGTGGTCTCTTGGATTTTTACTAGAGGGGGGGGGCTCGGCCTCGCTTAAGTAGGCAAAGTTGCGCCCCAATGTCGATGCGCGGGAACGGCGGAATTCGGCCACCGTAGGCCACCGACGACATCTCATCGGCGGCGATAACAATTCCCGTAATTTTCACACGATTTTGATTCGATTTGAATTCGACCAATCAAAACCGTCGTGCGCCATTGCTCATGAATTGCATCACACGCTTTGGCTTTTGGCCAATGAAATGACTCATACGGCACGGCGCGTTAATTTGATCAAACGCTTTTTGCCGCGAAGCCGCGCATTGGTCCATCCACTGTAACGCCTCTTGCGCATCCGTGCGCACACTGTGCAGGGCCCAGGACTGCATTTCAGACCCCACAAGCGCATTATCACGCATTATCGCATTATCACATTGATCGCAATACTAAAAGCGCACTCGAACATCAGACAATCACAGTCAGCCGTCATCGCCTTACAGCCGCACTTCCCATCAACATCAACACTCCTCCTCGACTGCGGTTCTTAGGAAGATGCGATCGATCGCACCATCCAGCTTCACTCGACCAAGCGGCTTGGTCATCATGTCAGCGTCGTTTTCTTCCGACGCAACATATAGCACCTGGACCTGCCCCTTCTCCACAATGTCCCGAATGAAGTGGACACGCACATCAATATGCTTGGCTCGGCTTGTCGGACACTTTTCGCCCTCGGCCTATGATATCCCAGACTGGTTGTCCGACAGAAGCGGTGTAGCCTTGGTGATTGGAAAACCTGCCTCACTCATCACCTTGCGCATCCAAACAACCTCCTGAGCAGCGATAGACATCGCGAAATACTCTGCCTCACATGTTGAGAGAGCCACCGACTTCTGCTTCTTTGCACCCCAGTTCACTGTAGCATTGCCCAGCTTGGTGATGAAACCGCTCATTGACTTCCGATCCGTTTCATCTGCGGCATAGTCAGCGTCCACAAACACCGCCAGATCCATACTTCCAGTGATGAACAATACGCCGTGATCACTTCTGCCCTTCAGATACCGCAGCACGCGCTTGGCTCCACGGTGGCAGTACGCTGTGGGTCCCTTCTGAAAGCGAGCTAGGATCAGCACTGCAACCAGAATATCCGGCCGCGTTCGCAGTGCCAAGTACAGTAGAGACCCAATCATCTGTTGGTACAGCTCAATGCTGCACACCGATTTGTCCTCCTCCAAACTCAGTCCACGGAAGAAGCCTTCTACCATCGTGTCAGAGCCGGTTTGGAGTCCTGCATACCAAATCGACGCAGTACACTCAGTGTGTACACTTTCTGCGACATCAGCAAGCTGACTGGCATGGTGCTCGCAGGGCGTTCCCATTTAAGGTTTACACCCAAGAACAAGTCCACACTCTTGGACTGGCGCATCTCGTACAAGGAAGCCAGGTCCCTCACGATTCCATCGAGCTCCTCCTGAGTCGGTGCCATGATAATCAAGTCATCCACATACACAAGGATGAATGCGTGTAACGTCCCACACTTACGTTTGAAGACACATGGGGCACTGGGGAGCTCCATGAACCCCATACCGGTGAGGCCCTGGCACAACTTTCTGTGCCATGCCAAATGCGCTTGCTTCAATCCGTATAGGGATTTCTGAAGTTTGTACAAGCGGGAAGCTATACCCGGAACACCGCGCGGCGACATGACCCATACATCCTCCTCCAATTCTCCGTTGAGGAATGCAGTCTTAATGTCGACCTGTGTCACAAACATGCCGACACACAGTGCTAGACATAAGAAGAATCGGACCAAAGCAAATTGCACCACTGGTGCATACGTTTCCATGTAGTGTTCGCCGTAGCGCTGATGGTTACCTCCAGCAACAATGCGGGCCTTGAAACGATCAACCTCGCCTTGACCATCACGTTTGACTTTCAAAACGATGTGTGTTGGCAGGGGCTTCACACCTGGTGTGCTATCCAGTTGCCACGTTTCCTTGGCTTCAAGAGAATCAAACTCTTCATGGATTGCAGACGTCCAGGCGTCATGCTCCTCCGCAGTGGCGTGCAATGCTTCGCCCAAGGTAGGTTCATCACTGGTTGTGATTGAGATGTCTTTGGCAGCAGCAGCCATAAACCAAGCTGACGGAGGCTTACGGGAGCGACGCGGATATCGATGCTGCAGAACGGGGGAATCATCAGGATCCTCATCTGCAACTGCATCATCATCATCATTATCAACATCGTCATCTTCCTCAGATAGCACAGGTACATCATCTGGCTCATCATCGGCATCATCGGCATCATCGTCATCATCGTCATCATCATCATCTTCCTCAGATAGCACAGGTACATCATCTGGCTCATCATCGGTTTCACATGTGACATCAGTATTTTCATCACTGCTGCTGGAAGCTTCCCAGGTGCTGTCATCAGCCACCTCGTCATCCATGCAGTGCGTCAGCTCGGGGGCTCCGAGGAACTTCTCCTCATCGAATGTGACATGCCTTGACTCGACAATCATGGGACTACCAATCTCATCCTTGACTAGGACTTTGTACACACCATGATCAAGAACCTCCAGCAACACACCTTCAAGCGCTCGTGCATCGAACTTGGCCCCTTCAGGGAACTTTAGCACATACGCAGTGCACCCGAAGACTCGAGCATGCTTGAGCGACGGTCGCTCACCACGCATCAGGAAGTATGGTGAAACACCAGTGGTGCTGTGCGGAATGCGGTTCCTGATGAATATGGCATGCTTGACTGCATACGGCCATAGACATGTCGGAAGGTTCGCCTCTATAAGCATGGACCGTGCTGCATCCTCAATGGTACGGTTAATACGTTCAGCAATTGCATTCAGCTCAGGTGTGTATGGCGGAGAGTATGACTTCATTACCGCTCCCCCCAAGTCATTCTTGAGACTTTTGTATTCCTGAGCCTGATCGGAATGAATGCGCTTGAATGATATCTTCGAGAACCTTTCCATCTGATTTGGGTGGACATTGAGGGTGCCAACCACTGCTGATGCAACACTTGAAATAGTTTTCACAAACATCTTGTACGAAGCAGGCAGTTCGCTCTTGTGATGCATGAATCCCATGTATGCATAACGAGAGTGCTCATCCTGGAATGATGTAGCATATCGGTACCTGTCAGGGTACGACGGTTCAAGTGGGCCAATAATGTCGGAGTGCACGACGTCACCGACAGCAGCTGCTCGCGGGAAATGTCCCCGAAACGGAAGCTTGTGTGCCTTTCCAAGGCGGCAGGCCCTGCACACATCTGACACCATCCGCAGCTTCGGCACCCCATCAACATACTTGTGCACATTGCACAAATCTCGGGCATTCACATGTGCCAGGCGCTTGTGCCACAGCGCAGCGTCATCCGTGACAATCGCTGCCGCTTGGTCCTTGGCCGGCATGTTTGGTCCGGGAAGAGAGTAGAGTCCGGTCCCAGCATCACGGTTCCCTTGACCGATGACAAAATTGTCCGGTCTAAAGCACAGCTGCACACCATCTCTCGTGAACAAAGACTCGATTCCGTTGTCAGCAAGTCGACCCACAGACACCAGGTTGTATCCGAGACCCGGTATCAGCAACACTGATTGGAGCCAAATGTTGCCATTTTCAAACGGGAGCACAACAACACCACTCCGGTCCGCAACCACAGATGACTGGTCAGCCAGCATGACAGTACGTTTTGAACATTTCTGCAACGATCCTGGCACAAACGCATCCTCTGAATGAAACACGTGCGACGTAGCACCACTGTCATGGTAGGTGCCGTGGTCCTTTGGTGCGTCAACAGTAGTCTTCTCAACGTTGTGGCATAGGATAACACCCACGAAATTTCCTGGACCGTCCTGTTTCTTCTTGTCCGAAACATCCTTGGCACTCGTTTTCCCAGATTTTCCGGCCGTAAGCATCATGCGTTCCTTCATTTTGGGGGTCAGCTTGTTTTCTGGGTTGTCCGGGTTCATGAAACAATCCGGCATAGAGTGGCCATGCTTGCCACAAAATTCACATGTCACTCGGTTTCCGCCGCCGCGACCACCACCCCTGCCATTCTGCATCGCAGTCGCAAGGGCGTGCACAGCGGCCTGGATCAGGACTGACTCCTCCGAACTGCCGTCAGCCTCATCGAGGCCAACTGGGTGATTGGGTACGGTCTTTCCCTTTCTCTTGTTTCGCTTTTTCCCATCCTTGTCTGAACGAGACCCAGCCTTGTTCCTGGAATTGTACTCATCGATCAGCGTAGTGGTAACATATGCCCAAGTGAGGTCAGCGACATCCTTGGTACGAAGCGCAGCAGCAATCGGTTCAAGATCCGATGTGGGGTCAATGGATGCCAGCAGCATCGGGGCCTTGTGTGCTTCCGGCACGGCAACAGCCTTACCCATGAACTCCAACTGGCTGAACAGCGCAGTGTATTCGTCGATGTAGGTTGACATGTCCTGGCCAGCATAGCGCATGCGAAACAGCTGAGTCTGGACTGCGATCCTTGACGCCGTACGACTCGATGCATACCGCGCATCCAGCAACTCGAGCATGCGAGCCGGGTCATCGTCCACATCCGCGATGACACGCAGGGGGGAGTCCCCAAGGGCCGAGATGATCATGCCGGAGGCCTTCTCCAGCTTGGTAGATAACTTGATTTGGTCGGTGCGAGCCGATTCGGATGTGTCACTTGACGGTGTCGCAGACAAACTTTTGTCCACATACTTCCACACACCCTTGACACGGCAAGCAGCACGAAGGCGCAAACGCCATAGGCCATAGTCCTCACCACGCTTCCCGTGGAAGCGGGGAATCTTGGTCACACTCGTTCGGTCATTTGATTCGGTGTCGGTGTCAGACATGGTGACGGTTGCCGGCAAACTCGAGACGAAACTTGTTGTTCGTGTGAGCAATTCTCTTCACGCCGCGTAGCGGAGGACACTGGAACGAAATAAGATGACGGGCAATCAAAGGCCCGGAAGAGATGGTCGTCCTTGACGACAGTGCGCCGACGCTGGGCGTCGCAAGAGAAAATACGACGTCTCCAAACGACCTTGCAGCGCAAACTGTTGCTCAACGGAACTTGGTAGCGATAAGCGTCTGCTTTGTTTGACGCTCTGGGCCCATAACCTGTTGAGGCGAGGCTACGCTGGACGCTCGGGCGCGCTGCAGTTGCGCGGCTGAGGGTGGTTGAGCAAGTTGGAATTGTGGTCTCTTGGATTTTTACTAGAGGGGGGGGGGCTCGGCCTCGCTTAAGTAGGCAAAGTTGCGCCCCAATGTCGATGCGCGGGAACGGCGGAATTCGGCCACCGTCGGCCACCGACGACATCTCATCGGCGGCGATAACAATTCCCGTAATTTTCACACGATTTTGATTCGATTTGAATTCGACCAATCAAAACCGTCGTGCGCCATTGCTCATGAATTGCATCACACGCTTTGGCTTTTGGCCAATGAAATGACTCATGCGGCACGGCGCGTTAATTTGATCAAACGCTTTTGCCGCGAAGCCCGCGCATTGGTCCATCCACTGTAACGCCTCTTGCGCATCCGTGCGCACACTGTGCAGGGCCCAGGACTGTATTTCAGACCCCACAAGCGCATTATCACGCATTATCGCATTATCACATTGATCGCAATACTAAAAACGCACTCGAACATCAGACAATCACAGTCAGCCGTCATCGCCTTACAGCCGCACTTCCCATCAACATCAACACTCCTCCTCGACTGCGGTTCTTAGGAAGATGCGATCGATCGCACCATCCAGCTTCACTCGACCAAGCGGCTTGGTCATCATGTCAGCGTCGTTTTCTTCCGACGCAACATATAGCACCTGGACCTGCCCCTTCTCCACAATGTCCCGAATGAAGTGGACACGCACATCAATATGCTTGGCTCGGCTTGTCGGACACTTCTCGCCCTCGGCCCATGATATCCCTGACTGGTTGTCCGACAGAAGCGGTGTAGCCTTGGTGATTGGAAAACCTGCCTCACTCATCACCTTGCGCATCCAAACAACCTCCTGAGCAGCGATCGACATCGCAAAATACTCTGCCTCACATGTTGAGAGAGCCACCGACTTCTGCTTCTTTGCACCCCAGTTCACTGTAGCATTGCCCAGCTTGGTGATGAAACCGCTCATTGACTTCCGATCCGTTTCATCTGCGGCATAGTCAGCGTCCACAAACACCGCCAGATCCATACTTCCAGTGATGAACAATACGCCGTGATCACTTCTGCCCTTCAGATACCGCAGCACGCGCTTGGCTCCGCGGTGGCAGTACGCTGTGGGTCCCTTCTGAAAGCGAGCTAGGATCAGCACTGCAACCAGAATATCCGGGCGCGTTCGCAGTGCCAAGTACAGTAGAGACCCAATCATCTGTTGGTACAGCTCAATGCTGCACACCGATTTGTCCTCCTCCAAACTCAGTCCACGGAAGAAGCCTTCTACCATCGGTGTCAGAGCCGGTTTGGAGTCCTGCATACCAAATCGACGCAGTACACTCAGTGTGTACACTTTCTGCGACATCAGCAAGCTGACTGGCATGGTGCTCGCAGGGCGTTCCCATTTAAGGTTTACACCCAAGAACAAGTCCACACTCTTGGACTGGCGCATCTCGTACAAGGAAGCCAGGTCCCTCACGATTCCATCGAGCTCCTCCTGAGTCGGTGCCATGATAATCAAGTCATCCACATACACAAGGATGAATGCGTGTAACGTCCCACACTTACGTTTGAAGACACATGGGGCACTGGGGAGCTCCATGAACCCCATACCGGTGAGGCCCTGGCACAACTTTCTGTGCCATGCCAAATGCGCTTGCTTCAATCCGTATAGGGATTTCTGAAGTTTGTACAAGCGGGAAGCTATACCCGGAACACTGCGCGGCGACATGACCCATACATCCTCCTCCAATTCTCCGTTGAGGAATGCAGTCTTAATGTCGACCTGTGTCACAAACATGCCGACACACAGTGCTAGACATAAGAAGAATCGGACCAAAGCAAATTGCACTACTGGTGCATACGTTTCCATGTAGTCTTCGCCGTAGCGCTGATGGTTACCTCCAGCAACAATGCGGGCTTTGAAACGATCAACCTCGCCTTGACCATCACGTTTGACTTTCAAAACGATGTGTGTTGGCAGGGGCTTCACACCTGGTGTGCTATCCAGTTGCCACGTTTCCTTGGCTTCAAGAGAATCAAACTCTTCATGGATTGCAGACGTCCAGGCGTCATGCTCCTCCGCAGTGGCGTGCAATGCTTCGCCTAAGGTAGGTTCATCACTGGTTGTGATTGAGATGTCTTTGGCAGCAGCAGCCATAAACCAAGCTGACGGAGGCTTACGGGAGCGACGCGGATATCGATGCTGCAGAACGGGGGAATCATCAGGATCCTCATCTGCAACTGCATCATCATCATCATTATCAACATCGTCATCTTCCTCAGATAGCACAGGTACATCATCTGGCTCATCATCGGCATCATCGGCATCATCGTCATCATCGTCATCATCATCATCTTCCTCAGATAGCACAGGTACATCATCTGGCTCATCATCGGTTTCACATGTGACATCAGTATTTTCATCACTACTGCTGGAAGCTTCCCAGGTGCTGTCATCAGCCACCTCGTCATCCATGCAGTGCGTCAGCTCGGGGGCTCCGAGGAACTTCTCCTCATCGAATTTGACATGCCTTGACTCGACAATCATGGGACTACCAATCTCATCCTTGACTAGGACTTTGTACACACCATGATCAAGAACCTCCAGCAACACACCTTCAAGCGCTCGTGCATCGAACTTGGCCCCTTCAGGGAACTTTAGCACATACGCAGTGCACCCGAAGACTCGAGCATGCTTGAGCGACGGTCGCTCACCACGCATCAGGAAGTATGGTGAAACACCAGTGGTGCTGTACGGAATGCGGTTCCTGATGAATATGGCATGCTTGACTGCATACGGCCATTGACATGTCGGAAGGTTCGCCTCTATAAGCATGGACCGTGCTGCATCCTCAATGGTACGGTTAATACGTTCAGCAATTGCATTCAGCTCAGGTGTGTATGGCGGAGAGTATGACTTCATTACCGCTCCCCCCCAAGTCATTCTTGAGACTTTTGTATTCCTGAGCCTGATCGGAATGAATGCGCTTGAATGATATCTTCGAAAACCTTTCCATCTGATTTGGGTGGACATTGAGGGTGCCAACCACTGCTGATGCAACACTTGAAATAGTTTTCACAAACATCTTGTACGAAGCAGGCAGTTCGCTCTTGTGATGCATGAATCCCATGTATGCATAACGAGAGTGCTCATCCTGGAATGATGTAGCATATCGGTACCTGTCAGGGTACGACGGTTCAAGTGGGCCAATAATGTCGGAGTGCACGACGTCACCGACAGCAGCTGCTCACGGGAAATGTCCCCGAAACGGAAGCTTGTGTGCCTTTCCAAGGCGGCAGGCCCTGCACACATCTGACATCATCCGCAGCTTCGGCACCCCATCAACATACTTGTGCACATTGCACAAATCTCGGGCATTCACATGTGCCAGGCGCTTGTGCCACAGCGCAGCGTCATCCGTGACAATCGCTGCCGCTTGGTCTTTGGCCGGCATGTTTGGTCCGGGAAGAGAGTAGAGTCCGGTCCCAGCATCACGGTTCCCTTGACCGATGACAAAATTGTCCGGTCTAAAGCACAGCTGCACACCATCTCTCGTGAACAAAGACTCGATTCCGTTGTCAGCAAGCCGACCCACAGACACCAGGTTGTATCCGAGACCCGGAATCAGTAACACTGATTGGAGCCAAACGTTGCCATTTTCAAACGGGAGCACAACAACACCACTCCGGTCCGCAACCACAGATGACTGGTCAGCCAGCATGACAGTACGTTTTGAACATTTCTGCAACGATCCTGGCACAAACGCATCCTCTGAATGAAACACGTGCGACGTAGCACCACTGTCATGGTAGGTGCCGTGGTCCTTTGGTGCGTCAACAGTAGTCTTCTCAACGTTGTGGCATAGGATAACACCCACGAAATTTCCTGGACCGTCCTGTTTCTTCTTGTCCGAAACATCCTTGGCACTCGTTTTCCCAGATTTTCCGGCCGTAAGCATCATGCGTTCCTTCATTTTGGGGGTCAGCTTGTTTTCTGGGTTGTCCGGGTTCATGAAACAATCCGGCATAGAGTGGCCATGCTTGCCACAAAATTCACATGTCACTCGGTTTCCGCCGCCGCGACCACCACCCCTGCCATTCTGCATCGCAGTCGCAAGGGCGTGCACAGCGGCTTGGATCAGGACTGACTCCTCCGAACTGCCGTCAGCCTCATCGAGGCCAACTGGGTGATTGGGTACGGTCTTTCCCTTTCTCTTGTTTCGCTTTTTCCCATCCTTGTCTGAACGAGACCCAGCCTTGTTCCTGGAATTGTACTCATCGATCAGCGTAGTGGTAACATATGCCCAAGTGAGGTCAGCGACATCCTTGGTACGAAGCGCAGCAGCAATCGGTTCAAGATCTGATGTGGGGTCAATGGATGCCAGCAGCATCGGGGCCTTGTGTGCTTCCGGCACGGCAACAGCCTTACCCATGAACTCCAACTGGCTGAACAGCGCAGTGTATTCGTCGATGTAGGTTGACATGTCCTGGCCAGCATAGCGCATGCGAAACAGCTGAGTCTGGACTGCGATCCTTGACGCCGTACGACTCGATGCATACCGCGCATCCAGGAACTCGAGCATGCGTGCCGGGTCATCGTCCACATCCGCGATGACACGCAGGGGGGAGTCCCCAAGGGCCGAGATGATCATGCCGGAGGCCTTCTCCAGCTTGGTAGATAATTTGATTTGGTCGGTGCGAGCCGATTCGGATGTGTCACTTGACGGTGTCGCAGACAAACTTTTGTCCACATACTTCCACACACCCTTGACACGGCAAGCAGCACGAAGGCGCAAACGCCATAGGCCATAGTCCTCACCACGCTTCCCGTGGAAGCGGGGAATCTTGGTCACACTCGTTCGGTCATTTGATTCGGTGTCGGTGTCAGACATGGTGACGGTTGCCGGCAAACTCTAGACGAAACTTGTTGTTCGTGTGAGCAATTCTCTTCACGCCGCGTGGCGGAGGATACTGGAACGAAATAAGATGACGGGCAATCGAAGGCCCGGAAGAGATGGTCGTCCTTGACGACAGTGCGCCGACGCTGGGCGTCGCAAGAGAAAATGCGACGTCTCCAAACGACCTTGCAGCGCAAACTGTTGCTCAACGGAACTTGGTAGCGATAAGCGTCTGCTTTGTTTGACGCTCTGGGCCCATAACCTATTAAGGCGAGGCTACGCTGGACGCTCGGGCGCGCTGCAGTTGCGCGGCTGAGGGTGGTTGAGCAAGTTGGAATTGTGGTCTCTTGGATTTTTACTAGAGGGGGGGGGCTCGGCCTCGCTTAAGTAGGCAAAGTTGCGCCCCAATGTCGATGCGCGGGAACGGCGGAATTCGGCCACCGTTGGCCACCGACGACATCTCATCGGCGGCGATAACAATTCCCGTAATTTTCACACGATTTTGATTCGATTTGAATTCGACCAATCAGAACCGTCGTGCGCCATTGCTCATGAATTGCATCACACGCTTTGGCTTTCGGCCAATGAAATGACTCATGCGGCACGGCGCGTTAATTTGATCAAACGCTTTTGCCGCGAAGCCCGCGCATTGGTCCATCAACTGTAACGCCTCTTGCGCATCCGTGCGCACACTGTGCAGCGCCCAGGACTGTATTTCAGACCCCACAAGCGCATTATCACGCATTATCGCATTATCACATTGATCGCAATACTAAAAACGCACTCGAACATCAGACAATCAC
>CAKZFK010000360.1:7500-11077 GCA_936440205.1 Lepidonotus clava | reverse complement strand
CGAAAACCCAAAAATGTTGGACTTTGAAATTTTTCGAGTGAAACCGCCGCCGTCCTCTGGCTTGGTTTAGCGATCGAGTGAGACGGCCGCCGTCCTCTGGCTTGGTTTAGCGTTTCGCACTTTCTGTGCACGCACGGGCGGGGAAATGAGCACCGCGCCTCGACCGCTCGTCCTACGGAGGTGATCTTGGGCTCGAATCGAAGCCCAGGACCTCCTCTACAAGATGCACTCGAAAGGGAATCCCTGGAATTCCCCGCTCTCGAGGTACGGGCCTCGGAAGGCCGTTTTTACCCTTTTTCGTCGCTTAAATGAGAGCCCCGCATCGACCGGACGTCCGGCGGAGGCGTGCCGGGGCTCGAATCGAAGCCCAGACTCTCCCCTTCGAAACGCACTCTCGTTTGAGTCGACGCGACTTGCGGTTCCAGAGATATCGAGGGATTTCCCAGGGCTTTCCGGCATGCGTGCACAGAAAGTGCCGTTAGGAGCGCCCGTAGCCGCTACCATCAGCCCGACAAAAAGATGCGGCAGGCCGAGTTGGCCCCCATAGGCGAAGTTTCAGGCCCGTCGGGCTAGGAGGAGACGCCTGAGAGGACGAAAACCGGAAATTTCGGACTTAGAAATTTTTCGACTGAAACCGCCGCCGTCCTCTGGCTTGGTTTAGCGATCCTGACGGACGCGTAGCCGCTACCATCCTGACAAAGTGAGTTTGGCCCGTCGCCGCTACCGTCTCGCACGAGCCGCAACGAGCACCGGGGCAAAACGGCCTGAGGGGCCGAAAACCCAAAAATGTTGGACTTTGAAATTTTTCGAGTGAAACCGCCGCCGTCCTCTGGCTTGGTTTAGCGATCGAGTGAGACGGCCGCCGTCCTCTGGCTTGGTTTAGCGTTTCGCACTTTCTGTGCACGCACGGGCGGGGAAATGAGCACCGCGCCTCGACCGCTCGTCCTACGGAGGTGATCTTGGGCTCGAATCGAAGCCCAGGACCTCCTCTACAAGATGCACTCGAAGGGGAATCCCTGGAATTCCCCGCTCTCGAGGTACGGGCCTCGGAAGGCCGTTTTTACCCTTTTTCGTCGCTTAAATGAGAGCCCCGCATCGACCGGACGTCCGGCGGAGGCGTGCCGGGGCTCGAATCGAAGCCCAGACTCTCCCCTTCGAAACGCACTCTCGTTTGAGTCGACGCGACTTGCGGTTCCAGAGATATCGAGGGATTTCCCAGGGCTTTCCGGCATGCGTGCACAGAAAGTGCCGTTAGGAGCGCCCGTAGCCGCTACCATCAGCCCGACAAAAAGATGCGGCAGGCCGAGTTGGCCCCCATAGGCGAAATTTCAGGCCCGTCGGGCTAGGAGGAGACGCCTGAGGGGACGAAAACCGGAAATTTCGGACTTAGAAATTTTTCGACTGAAACCGCCGCCGTCCTCTGGCTTGGTTTAGCGATCCTGACGGACGCGTAGCCGCTACCATCCTGACAAAGTGAGTTTGGCCCGTAGCCGCTACCGTCTCGCACGAGGGGTGTGGACGGAGCCGCAATGAGCACCGCGCCTCGACCGATCGTCCTACGGAGGTGATCTCGGGCTCGAATCGAAGCCCAGGACCTCCTCTACAAGATGCACTCGACGGGGAATCCCTGGAATTCCCCGCTCTCGAGGTACGGGCCCCGGAAGGCCGTTTTTACCCTTTTTCGTCGCTTAAATGAGAGCCCCGCATCGACCGGACGTCCGGCGGAGGCGTGCCGGGGCTCGAATCGAAGCCCAGACTCTCCCCTTCGAAACGCACTCTCGTTTGAGTCGATGCGACTTGCGGTTCCAGAGATATCGAGGGATTTCCCAGGGCTTTCCGGCATGCGTGCACAGAAAGTGCCGTTAGGAGCGCCCGTAGCCGCTACCATCAGCCCGACAAAAAGATGCGGCAGGCCGAGTTGGCCCCCATAGGCAAAGTTTCAGGCCCGTCGGGCTAGGAGGAGACGCCTGAGAGGACGAAAACCGGAAATTTCGGACTTAGAAATTTTTCGACTGAAACCGCCGCCGTCCTCTGGCTTGGTTTAGCGATCCTGACAGAAGCGTAGCCGCTACCATCCTGGACGGCGGCCGTTTCACTTTCTGTGCACGCACGAGGGGTGTGGACGGAGCCGCAATGAGCACCGCGCCTCGACCGCTCGTCCTACGGAGTTGATCTCGGGCTCGAATCGAAGCCCAGGACCTCCTCTACAAGATGCACTCAACGGGGAATCCCTGGAATTCCCCGCTCTCGAGGTACGGGCCCCGGAAGGCCGTTTTTACCCTTTTTCGTCGCTTAAATGAGAGCCCCGCATCGACCGGACGTCCGGCGGAGGCGTGCCGGGGCTCGAATCGAAGCCCAGACTCTCCCCTTCGAAACGCACTCTCGTTTGAGTCGACGCGACTTGCGGTTCCAGAGATATCGAGGGATTTCCCAGGGCTTTCCGGCATGCGTGCACAGAAAGTGCCGTTAGGAGCGCCCGTAGCCGCTACCATCAGCCCGACAAAAAGATGCGGCAGGCCGAGTTGGCCCCCATAGGCGAAATTTCAGGCCCGTCGGGCTAGGAGGAGACGCCTGAGGGGACGAAAACCGGAAATTTCGGACTTAGAAATTTTTCGACTGAAACCGCCGCCGTCCTCTGGCTTGGTTTAGCGATCCTGACGGACGCGTAGCCGCTACCATCCTGACAAAGTGAGTTTGGCCCGTAGCCGCTACCGTCTCGCACGAGGGGTGTGGACGGAGCCGCAATGAGCACCGCGCCTCGACCGATCGTCCTACGGAGGTGATCTCGGGCTCGAATCGAAGCCCAGGACCTCCTCTACAAGATGCACTCGACGGGGAATCCCTGGAATTCCCCGCTCTCGAGGTACGGGCCCCGGAAGGCCGTTTTTACCCTTTTTCGTCGCTTAAATGAGAGCCCCGCATCGACCGGACGTCCGGCGGAGGCGTGCCGGGGCTCGAATCGAAGCCCAGACTCTCCCCTTCGAAACGCACTCTCGTTTGAGTCGACGCGACTTGCGGATCCAGAGATATTAGCGATGCGGCTCCGTCCACAAGGGGCGTGGACGGAGCCGCATTCAGCACTGTGCCTCACCCGGGCCTCCCACGGGGCTGATCTGGGGCTCGAATCGAAGTTCAGCACCTGACCTACAAGGCGAACTTCGAACGGAGTCCCTGCGATCGCCGGTTGAGGAGATACAGGCCCCGGAAGGCCCGTTTTGTCCGTCAGCCCTTTTCCTCACTTTCTGTGCACGCACGAGGGGTGTGGACGGAGCCGCAACGAGCACAGCGCCTCAACCGCTCGACCCACAGGGCTGATCTTGGGCTCGAATCGAAGCTCAGGACCTGCCCTACGAGGTGGTCTACGGACGGAGTCTCGGGGATCCCCGGTTAAGGAGACTCGGGCCCCTGACGGGCTATCGTGGGGTAAATCCCGCATAAGAATTAGGGACGGAGCTAACATCTCTGGATCCGTCGATCGCAGGGACTCCGTTCGAAGTTCGCCTCGTAGGTCGTGAGCTGAGCTTCGATTCGAGCCCCAGATCAGCCCCGTGGGAGGCCCGGGTGAGGAGCAGTGCTG
>CAKZFK010000359.1:0-11304 GCA_936440205.1 Lepidonotus clava | reverse complement strand
ATTTGCCGTGCTAGTCAGTTCCAAAACTTTATATGGACCCTCTGATTACCGTTTGTTTAATCTAAACATAGCTTAGGTACTGCAATTCAGTGGTTTTAAAATTTTCTTTCTACCCCGAATATTAAAAAAAGTTATGAGACTTTGAGATGTCACATTGAGATTTCCTTGATTTCCTCATGTCTTTATTTGGCTGTAGCTATTGCACAAAGGTAGAAGTTAACATTTGCTTTGTGCATGCCTATTGAATTAGTGTAAGAGTCACCAGATGAATATACATGATAAGAATTCTTCCAAATTACTTAGGTTATAAAAACATATATATATATATAGTGGCCAGTGCCGCTGGTAAGTGTTGGTATACCTGACGACAATGATCATCGGGACACACTTCCCCGCAAGCACTGAGGCCCTGGGAAAAATCGATATTAGACTGCTTTATAAGCGAGAGTGTAGGAGAGTCAAGGGGGAGAGAACAGTAGCACTTGGATCAGACGAATCGGGAGATTCGGAAGGGGTTTAGATAGCCATACAATCAAGGGACATCTGGTGACTTATACTACGTCTTTACGAGACGGCCGGAGGCGAGAGCAAGCGGACTCCACGGAGGAAGCTTACTTCCCTCAAACTGAACTGTAATACCTTGGTTCATTGCCTCCACGAGCAGCTGTACGCATCACTATAACCACCAATAAACTTACCGCACTGCCAGACATTGTTCATGTTATGGATTGAGTGCCCATACCGTGGACTCGCTCACCACTCGACTAGCCCTCCCCGTAAAGACAATACCAACCGTACTAGTTATACCTGATAATGCACGGAAATGATAATGAACGCCAAAACTTATAGTAGCGTTCACTATGATATAGTACTTCAATAAGGAGAAAATAATTATGGTATAGCATGAAAGACTGACTCAAATAGTTTATAGAAATCATGTACTTTTTATGATTTCATTAGTTTAACCAATTTAAGAGGTTGGATGAAAATAACCCAAAATGCACTCGGTCTCCTATGGGTCATCATTTAACAGGTATTGTAGCACTAGTGCACTCAAGAACTGGAGCCTTACTATAGACCAGTACTAGTATAGGAACCTCATAAACATGTTTCAGTCCACTGATTCCTTGAGTTGAGAGTAAATACCGTTCTGTTCACATTGTTATTACATTGTTACTACCTCATGTAAATGTAATCTCATGTAGAATCATATTGTGCCTTACTAGAGTTGACCTATGTTTATTTAAACATAATATATTGTGAATACTACTGAACATCGATGTTGAACACCAGGTATAGTGGCTAACAAATGCAATTTTTTTAGTTTCCTTGGCTTCTTGCGATGCCCTAACCATCCTGTTATATTTCCTTGAGATAAATATCGATTAGTTCATCTTACAGGGATGAAAGTCCTCCAGTTTTTCCTGGATTTCCAGTTATCCTAAGGCAAATCCTATCCTTATAAAATGTACTGATCTGAAGAGAACTAAATTTCCAATAGCACAGATTTCACCACTTATGAAATATACAAGCTTAGGGATGAGCAAAATAACCCTTTTTCTCCTTCCTGATCCTATCTAATGTCTCTGGTGTTCCCAGTCAATGCTTTCAGTCATCTATGTCTTCAGTGATTTCCAGTTAAAACTGGAGCCTTTAGCCTACTGTGCCCATATAGGCCCTTTTCCAGTTAAAACTGGAAATGAAGAATGTGGAGGGGAGCTGCTGCTTGGAGCTGTGGTTATGTGGTTAGATAGCCCTGTATAAAGTTACAGTGGCAAGGGGTGATAGCTGACATATCTTTCACAATAGGGTGACCTTTAGTTAGGAAGAATTTGAGATAACAGATAAAGTTTAACTAAAAACTTCTAATTACAATTAAACTGTCAAATTCTGAATGATGAAACATTTATCAAAACCAATACAAGGGTCCCACCACCCTTACTCTGTGTACATAAGACTGGTCCAGGAAAGTTCCAGTTTTTTTCCCGTGGACCACTTTCATCCCTGAATTCTTATTTGACTACCTTAGATAACTCAATAA
The DNA here is from genome assembly GCA_936440205.1 of Lepidonotus clava. Classification (NCBI taxonomy): domain Eukaryota; kingdom Metazoa; phylum Annelida; class Polychaeta; order Phyllodocida; family Polynoidae; genus Lepidonotus; species Lepidonotus clava. The sequence goes on along the minus strand of CAKZFK010000359.1, from coordinate 9,263 downwards.
CATTAACTGTAACTGATGTATATTCAGCTAGTGTCTCATACTATGTTGTTACTTGGCGGATTTGTTTAGGCTTTGTAAGCCCAAAGTTTAGTGTCATACCTACCTAACCTATTATATCCCAGAACGATCTCATTACTATGCATGTACAGAAAACTTGGATTTGTTACATTATCCTGTAAGTGTCCATCCGTATGTCTTGTCTCTTTTTAAGTATTTGTGAATTGCGCGAATGGTAATTCATCCATCTAGATCATGTTCAAATGTTTAACTATAATTAAAAGTATCCTTTTTTACCCGCACCCTATGAAGAAGCGTCCATTGTATGTAACAGTATTCCCTCAAATTAATGATAAGGATAGGACTACTCTGAACCCTAATGGTCCTGTCAAGAGAGGTGGCTGATTGTTAACTTATTTTAAACAGGATCGGGACGTTACGCTTTTTACCGGAGAACTCTACAATATTTGTACTCAAAAAATTGTTAAATCAAAAAGACCCTAAAAAATTGGGAAAATAATAAAAAAACCTGGTCGAACCCACCCTCTCCTCAGCTACTACTTTTAAACATTATAATGGTAATGAGACTGATCCGGCTGACATTCCGAATATTATAAATTTATTATATATACTTCTTGCAAACATTCGAAATAACCTTGTTTTCCGATCTTAGCATCTGAATAAACAGGAGACACTGGGCATCACACTTCATTTGAATAATTGTCTCAGTTAAATATGACAATTAGTTAACAAGTTCCATGTACTTTTTAAGTAACATGACAAAAAGCATTTTCGCGATTCTGCAGGAATCCCTGGCTCCCCTGTTCCCTTGTGGATAACATTTCATAATAAATCAGGTCTATTCCTAACGGCGGCAAAGTTTCAAAGCGTCCATCATGGCCGGCCTTAATCCATTAACACCCATAATTACCCGGAAGCACCCCATCTAATGTGTACCCCCCCTGTGACATCTGACAAGGGCAGGGGCACAGTCTTGGTAATCACATAAGTCACACCAAACCGACTCAAGAGCGACACAGCTCTCACGCTGGGTATCATCTGAAGGACTCCCGGCCATTATCAGGGGTTAGTCATCGAGTTAACACGGGCCAGAGTTGCCCCGGAGAACCTGCTGGGTCGGGCACTTCCATACCCAACCTACGTTCGCCTGCAAAGCACATGTAGCTAAATCGTTGACAGGCCTATTTCACCCTACCATCCCTCGCCCCTCCCACCCGGAAAACCATTTACCCTTACCATCCATATATGGAGTATTAAAAGTGTTTGAAATTAACTTCTTTTGAAGTCAGCCATCAGGGATGAGAGTCATGAAAAATTCCTTAAACATGTTCTGTATGGATAAAAGGTACCTCCCGGCCTATATATCTACCCTAAATAATTCACCTTAAACTGGGTCTAAGCTGGTTAGATATATAGCCGACCTTAAGGTTTGAGACTAATTTCAGCCCATGCATGTCTTAAATCGGCCTGAACTCCATATAAACCACCTTCAAATAAAACCTATAAATATCGGGCAGTAATGGCATTTTCAGGCTTTCTCACTTCTCATCCACAAGTTAAGGAACGCCATGCCAACAATTCATTTTGAAGTCTGCCTTCCAATTCAATTAGAACAAGCCGACACCCTAACCAACGAAAGCCTACTAGCATGCGTATGCCTAAGCTTATACTTTTTGCACGGCTTTTCTCTTGGCATTAACGCAACGTTTATGCACCGAGGTCTAAACCTTTAAATCCCAGGTGCACATGGCCACTGTCTGTCAACTCCTTCCCGTGACTGGGATAAAGTAATAAAAGACTAGAGCGGTCTCTAGCCTGCATCAGACATGGCTTCAACCGTATCCATACTCCTCCTTCGTGGACTCTTTATCCTGGGCACTGTCTCAGCTAAGCCATGCCTATGCACCAGTACGGTAAACAGTTTTCGTACCAACTATGGTGTAGTATTCGAGAGTAAACCGTCCATCCACATAGGTAATCAGTACTTCACTACCGAAGTCGATATCATTTTACCACTTCCTCCTTCTCCACAACAGGCACCCGCACTAAATTGTAGACACGGCGCTACCCTGGCAGCCGGTTCAATGGAACAGTGTCGCAAAATCCAACTTATGTTGAACAACATAACATCTATTGGGAAGACTATAGCAGCGAAGGTCAGCAACGGACTCCGGCAAGTGCAATCAATTTTGGAATCGACGGCCCAGGCAACACCTCCATCAGCAAAATCCAGGAAGCAGCGGGCTCTTATTCCAGAAATCGACAAGTTCTCCGAGACTTTATTTGGAACGGCCACACTCGATGACTTGAAGCAACAGACTCGTGCTGACCAGGTAAATGCCGATGAAATCGGCTTTCTAGATGGCAAAATAAACGCAGTCCTGAAGTTAGTTGACTCCACTTTGGAAATCCAACTCCAGGCCATCATCGAGAACACTCACTCCATATACAATTTGTCCCGAGGACTCCAGGCTTACATTAGTAACCGGGAATTGATGGTCAGGTTGATGCAAGATTTGCAAGAATTGCGTCTACTGTATTTTCAACTGAACTACTCCCTTGATGTCATGCTACAGGCTATTCGTGACCTAACGGAGAACAGGCCGAGTACCTCTTTTATATCGGAGACTGCTATGAGGAAGATTCGGTACCTTTTCATTTCCAAGTCCAATCTTTCAAATATTTATATTCCAAGCACTCGCGACATGTATAGAAGTGTAACTGTATTAGTGCCCCCGGTTTTACAGCAAAATGTTCTGAAAACTATTTTGAAGATTCCTGTTATTTCCTTAGACAAAATATTTACGGTTCTAAAAGTGAACACCTTCCCTCTAGCCTTCCATGGGCATTATACTCGCCTCACGAACACACCGGCTTATTTATTGGTGTCCGCAACACAATACACGGTATCCTCCAACCCAGATCTGGATAATTGCCATGTTCTGTTTTGTCATTATGACCTACCACTTCGCAGGCTTTCTCCCTCGTCGTGCCTCATTTCTATCTATCTATGTGATCATGAGTCTGTCAAACGTTATTGTGATTTCAAAATACTCATTCAGTCTAATTTCAGAAGGTCGAACATCCAAGTCATTGCAACGGGGACCTATTTGTTCTCTCACATAGACGAGGTTGTTGTGCGCTGCCCCAACCGAACAACAACCCATCCTGGATGTGAATCATGTGTTCGTGCCTTTGAATGTGGTTGTTCTGTGTCCGCCAAAGAATGGGAAATTCCCGTCTCAAGTGTTAACTGTTTGCCTTCTACAGCAGGCCCCGTAAGAACAGTTTTCCCCGTGAACCTTGCTAGTCTTCAACACCTCAACCTGTCACTTAGCCGACTTGTGAACCCGGATTTTTCGTACGATAAACCATTCCCAATTTTACCTCTTAGCCCACAAATGCGAGTCCGCCAAGAGGATATTTTTAAGCGAGCAAAAGACAATTTTGTTTCCCTCCGTACATACATGAAAGAGATCCGACTGAATAAGGTCGAATACAAGAAACTTCGTGGTGACTTGCATCTTCCCCACGTACCATTCCTCCCCCCCAGTGTGCACGGTACTGTTTACCTGTTTAACATTGGACTTACTTTTATAATGGTACCAGCACTTTTTGTTTTCATCTCAATTCTGTATTTCCGACAACGTAGGATTCAAAGCGCATGCAGACGCTTGACTTTAAATTGAGTTGGTTATATCTACATTAGCTATTAACTCTTCCTTTTATTGCAGCTCAAAAGTTATCAGTTCTCATTCATGTTCGATTTTTGTTGTTTAAAAATACTCGCCCTCATAATTTCGTCACAAGGACCAGTTCCAAATTCATTGTCGCCCTCATGAATTCACATTTAGTCACAGACACATAAGATGGTCATGATATCAAAATGTTTTATTGTTATGCATGCATGCAGAATAGGTTTTAGGATGTCCACGTGTGAACATTTCGCAAATTTTCACATAATTGTATTTACTGAACATACACTAATGTATATATGTAACTCGAAAGCTTCGTGAACATTTCACAATTAACATTTTCCCATATATACTTCAAACATATCGTACACTTATATGGTCCATTCTCACGAAACGTGCCCAATTCATGACAAAATAGGGGGAAAAAAAAAAACAATTTCAGAATGAAATAATTTTTGGTCAATATATTCTTAGTGTATTGGAGTATCTATATATGTAATTGGGAACGTTAATATTAATTATTCTTTAATTTATGCACATATAAATATCAGGACCCCCACGGATGATGACAACGCCCCCACGGACGATGACAAGCCCCCACGGACAATGACAACGCCCCCACGGACTATGACAATGCCCCCACGGACTATGACAATGCCCCCACGGACTATGACAATGCCCCCACGGACTATGGTTGGTTGGTTGGTTATTGGTTGCTTTACGCCCTAATTAACTGCCAGGGTCATATCAAGGGCGGTGATGGTGATCGAATCTATGAGAAGGAAGAGACCATACCCCTACACTTTTACCGAGGAAGGTGTTCTTTTATGTGCAGGGTCCCATAGGCAGGGCCCTACACACAACAGCCGGTGGTCCCTAGGGACCTTTGATATCCCTGTCGTTGTCACAGGGGGACATGCAGAGGGGAGCAGCAGCCAGACTACCCCAGTCCAGACTTGAACCCGGGCCGTCCGTGCAACAGACGAACGCTCTAACCACTTCACCACCCCACACGCCCCCACGGACTATGACAATGCCCCCACGGACTATGACAGCCCCCACGGACTATGACAGACTATTAAACACTAAGAGATGTCAATATGTAATGAGATTAGGCTAAATCTTTATGATCAAAAGCAAAATATGTATTCCATATTTAATCAGTATAATAATTCAACATCTACTACCAAATTTTTTGTATAGGACTATGAAATATATGCCCCCACGGACTATGACAATGCCCCCACGGACTATGACAGCCCCCACGGACTATGACAGACTATTAAACACTAAGAGATGTCAATATGTAATAAGATTAGGCTAAATCTTTATGATCAAAAGCAAAATATGTAGCCTTCCGTATTTAATCAGTATAATAATTCAACATTATCTACTACCAAATTTTTTGTATAGGACTATGAAATATATGCCCCCACGGACTATGACAATGCCCCCACGGACTATGACAGCCCCCACGGACTATGACAGACTATTAAACACTAAGAGATGTCAATATGTATTAAGATCAGGCTAAATCTTTATGATCAAAAGGAAAATATGTAGCCTTCCATATTTGATCAGTATAATAATTCAACATTATCTACTACCAAATTTTTTGTATAGGACTATGAAATATATGCCCCCACGGACTATGACAATGCCCCCACGGACTATGACAGCCCCCACGAACTATGACAGTCTATTAAAACACTAAAATATGTCAATATGTAATAAGATTAGGCTAAATCTTTATGATCAATTGCAAAGTATGTATCCTTCCGTATTTAATCAGTATAATAATTCAGCATTATCTACTACCAAACTTTTTGAATAACACTATAAAATATATGCCCCCACGGACTATGACAATGCCCCCACGGACTATGACTGCCCCCACGAACTATGACAGGACATTACAGCTAACAAAAATGATCAAAAATATGTTAAAATATTAATTATTTTTGGCTAGACATGAGCGCACAAACACAGATTGATAATTGGTGAAATATTATTCACTTATTCCTGATATTTTTTTAATAAGGGTATGGAAACACTATTACACAAAAAGTACACCACATTTGAATTCCGAAAAATATCACATTATCTATCATAATTTTTAAAAATACAGAGAATATAGGCAAAAGTGTGGTCAATATATAAGATAAAATATAGATAAATGCAAATCTGGCCAAAAAAATGAATTAGCTTTCATATTTTTTCAGTTATATCACAAAAACATGAAATTCGCCAATTGGGCACGTTTCGTGAGAATTGACCATATATAACTGTTCATCACACACAAGAGTCTATGTCAGGCATGCAGCCCAGTTTATCGGCTGGGAGTAGTTCTTGGGCCATGTTGTTCCTGTTGTTTATCAGGCAAACGCTCGCTCTACAAAGTCTGTGCCTGAAAAATTTGTTCAGGCGCACGCACTCCGTACGAGGAATCTTGACTTCTTGCGGGAGTTCAAATGTCAAGGGTTCGTCACTGCCATTCAGATGGACCTTGAGTGGGCCCGACCAGACGACGGTCAGGGCCTTGGACAGGATGCTCGGTCTTTGGATGATCATTCGTGGGCAGGCAGCACTTCCTACGGCTTCCATTTCGGCGGGAATGGGAGCCAGTGGAAATAGGAGCGTTTCCCATCGGCAGTAGATCCTCAGACAGCACTGCACTGTAGCCCTCCGACGTTGACCCTGCGCCAACAAGCGACAGCCTGCTGCCAATTTCGAGCAGATACCAATAAATTTCCACCCCAGTTATATCACTAACAACAGAAGCAGCCACTGATGGTCGGATTGGTCGGTGGGTGGGAGGTGACTAGGTCTCACCACTGGCGTTTCCTCCCGAACAAGACGCAGACGCAAACTTGCGTTTAACAGTCGCTCGATGTCCATGGCCATCATCTGGCTGTTCTGAACCAGTGTCTAGTAGAGGCACATACTTATACCCCCCACCCCCACCCCCCCCACGACCTCACAACCCCCCAGGTACTGTAAGGGCTTCGTCTAGTCTTTAGCGAAAAGTTATCCATAGGTCTACAACTTAAATGCTACGTAAGGTATAACTAAAAAGACGAATTCTAGTCGGGGGCTTCACATGTTATTACACTGGGTAGCGCGTAGCATGGCTAATAGGCCGCTATTTTCTTCAGAGAGCCGATCGACGGGGTTCATCTGAAATGACTTCTGTCGCGTTTGACACGGGGACACGCGTCTATGATGACCGCGTCCAGCTGTTGGCCATCTGAGGCAGCGCATGTCAACTAGCTTCTGTGTCAGGTCCCTCACAGGAGTACCACGGCCCGCGGCCCGCGGGGTAGTCTTAACACTTCTTGACACGTAACAGGCCTCAAAAGGGGTGGCGGTGATGGTGTCGCTGATACCCCATGTACACCCCGTCACGTCTAGCACGTAACTAATGGTAAAAGTCTCTCTTACCCCATCTACACCCCGTCACGTCTACGACGTAACTTATGTTAAAAGTCTTGCCTCATCGATAAAAGATCGCTTTCGCCAGATCATGTGTCCACAGGGGGGCCAGCCGGGGATGTATAAATACGGCGTGGCATATGGCTATAGATCACTTGAAAACTTGCTGCCACCATGAACGGATCAACTGACTATCGTGACTCTGTCCTGTCCAACCCGTGTATGAGCTCTTGCAGGATGATGACCAGCAGCCCAAAATCGGGTTGCGCACAAATAACAGATCATGATTCATCAGCAGGCGCAGGTACCCTGCTGATGGATTTGTCTCATGATCAGACGGAGGCGACTATTGATCTGTCTCAGAATCTGTCTCAGGATGTGTCTCAGGATGTGTCTCAGGATGTGTCTCAGGATCTGTCTCATCATGATTCCCTGTACCCGGACGAAGGATCCACCCTCAACGACGTGGACCTTAGCGGCTGTACTGCATCCGCATCCTCGTCCACGCCCTCCACGCCCTCCACGCCCTCCACGCCCTCTGGATCCACGCCCTCCACGTCTCAAACGTATCCATGGTTCCCGAACACCCAGACAACGTTGCCATCATCCAGGCCCTTGTTGACAACGTGTGCCTGGGCCCAGATACCCCCAGACAAGAGGTGTTAGGTAAGTCCCATCGGTAGCAAGTTTCTTTGTTAACTAACCTGCAGCTGTACATTTCACGCATCTTATGTCCATGATTCCAAAGTTTTGATCCGTCAATTAACACAAAATTTAAGATGCTTGAAATGCTTGAAATCTGTTTTTAGTGTCTAAAATAGGCTCCACTTACATTGGAAATTGTTTCTTTTATAAATTAAGTTATCCTACCAGTCACCTGAAAAAAAACTTTAGTTCAATTATCTGGACAAAAAATATAATACCGGTGTAATGATGGTTTTAATTCATGAATAGTATGGTGACCTCACTTTGCATTTTTAACCTGTATTCCCTTGCTTTATTGCCTTTATTGCCTTTGTCTACTTAGTGGCTCCAGTTTTAAGCATACTTCATGTCCTTCCTCTTTTTCTAGCTGCTGCCAACACCTATTTCAAGACCCTCCAAAGCAGGGCCAGCAACCTGCGGAACGGGAACATCAAGGATAACAATGAAAAGTCTATCCTCCGTCACCACGTCACCGAGGTAAATAAATTTTGGTTCCAAACTTCCTCTATTGTTCTCAATAACATTGTTAACGTTGTTAGATTCAGGCGGGCCGAAATTCTGCACTTTTCAAACATATTCCGGTCATTTTTTTTTTCAGGAAAAGTGCAAAGCCAAGGAGAAAGAGTATTGTCTATAGTATAGGGGGTGTGACTTATGGTTGTAACAATGAAACTTGGAAAACAATTATCATTTTTTTACATTATGAAATTTATATAGAACACTGTAACCTTACTTCCTTCCTTGGACAATAATTTTTACATCCCATTTGAATGGATATGACACAATTAAGCAAAACTGCCTGTATATTACAGAGACCAACAATAGAGCAACGCTTTTGAAATTAACTACAGTGACCAGCTTTTAAATTAAAGCGACTAAAATATTAACATACTTGTTTGTGTTTATTTGATGTTCTTGACCAAGTATGTCGTAACTGTATTAAAATAAAAAGTGTCTTTTTAACTTTGCAGAAGCTCAGAAGACGATTAGTGGGTTTGGACAAACTCGTCACGACGTGGGACGAAACTCGGAAGACTGCCGTGAGGGCCGTCCTCACCCCCGAATACACGAGCGACGAGGATCGCGGGCTTTATTTTCCGGTCGACCAAGATGGGAAGACCGACGAGCGATACCACCGCCTCATAAAACCTCTCGTGTGGGAGAGCGACGAGCTCAGGGCCTACAAAGCCCACCTGGACGACATCGAGTATAAATCGGCAATAGATAGATTGGCAACGAAGCGGAAAAGTGTCCCCGACCCTGATCCAAAATGCCAAAAGCCTCCTCCCGGCGCCCCAGACTGGGCGGTGAAGCCCGCGTATCGGTCAGGTATTGCCAATGCACGGCCAATCTAACTTATTTCTAAAGGGTCTGTTTAACGCTCTATGTTATGTGATGTTTATGAGTAGTATA
>CAKZFK010000358.1:0-11372 GCA_936440205.1 Lepidonotus clava | reverse complement strand
ACTGGTTGGGGGACATCTACTCCCTAAAGCAGACCGTCATGATGCTACGGCCTGCCGACTTCACACCTTAAAGCCCCATAACCACTGGAAGCCTACTTCCAAACTGTGAAGAGGGGTTAATGGACTCAAAACACACACACGTGTATATACAGTCAACTCTTGCTTCAGTGGACATGGACGGGACTGGATTATTTGTCCTCTCAAGGGTGATGTCCGTTTAACTCAGAGTTTATAATACTATCAGCTCCTGGTTATATCTTTTCTCTGAAATTTTAAAGGGAGGGGCCAGTGATAGTAAAACAACACAGTGTCAAATTTCTTACTGTCTAGGGAGTGTTCATGACAATTGTTATAGCCATACTTGCAATAATTTACTTTTTTATGTACATGTTTCTGACTGACTGGGTCCTCCCTGAACCCCCTGCACCTTGCATGATTAGGTTATGTTTAATTCAATAAGATCAATTTAATGTTATCTTGGATACAGGTAATTTTATACAACCATCTGACTGCTACCTTCTTCTTTGAAGTGCAATCACTCACCACCTCTCCTCTTAACACCTCCTGCCCAGCCCCTCTTTGTTTAAGGTGCGAACATCCACCCCCAGGTTTCTCCAGAATCTCTAGGCTGCACCCTCTTTGTTCTATATGCGACCTGTAACCTTTAGGCCCTGTAAACTCCCCTTTATTGTATCTATTTTGTTGTCCAAAAATTAAAACTCAGTGATTATGTAAATTCGCAGACTTTTCATTTCCATAATTTAAGCAAATATATGTGCAGCAACAAGAAGCAAATGACTATCAAAGTTCCGATCGTTGGAACGATCGATGTTCGCCCTTAACATAACAATGGACATTTCATTGTGTTTGAAAGGTAATTAAACGAAATGTCAATATATCTAATGTATGTAATCTATAGCAATGGTCTATAGAACCTGGTCCTACAACCTGAAGGCTATATGGGCTATGAGTTGTGATCACCACCACCACTGCTGCTGTTACACACAACTCAGGGAGGGGCTTAGGAAAGGGGCTCCTACTACTAGTAGGGCCTACTAGGTCCCTGCACCCACCCACCCAGGCCTGCCCACCTGCAGGTGACAGTGGAGGTCCTAATGTGGAGGGGTAACCCACTTCTGGCTTCTCAAACTGCACCCTCCCCCATCCCCACTCCTTTAACTGAGTTCAAGGAGTGGGGGTGGGGGAGGGTGCAGGGGAGAGGCCTGCCCACTCAATAACACTTGATGCACACTAATTGTCCTTGCTTACAAATGAATGCCGGTGGACAAGGGCCTGTAGCTACTTGTATGTAAGATTGTGTAACCGGGCAATCAGATCAAAGCCCAAATACCTACAAAAGACATGACTGATTGAGTGAGCCCTTCCCATAAGCTACAATACTAAAAACTATAATTAAGGGCTCACAAAAACAAAGGGCATACACAATTTGCAAGACTAAACAATGTAAGAGCATAAATGTTGAATTAGAACCTTTTTTGTGCGCTGAATAAAGGTACAATCATCATTTGGGACATGAAAATTTGTCTGTTGTCCAGAAAAGCAAACTGTCCGCTTAACTAAGGTTATTTTACATTAAATTATTCAGGTAATTTGCTGGGACATACAGTTTTGTCCACTGAAGGACGATGTCCGCTGAACTAAGAGTCCGTTGAAGCAAGAGTGGACTGTATGTATATATATACATACATATAATATGTTATATATATATATATATAAACATATGCAAGTATATATTCATATATAATTATGTGCATATATTATGTATATACGTGTGCATATATATATATATATATATATCTATGCATATACATTATATATGTACTCAGATAATTGATCAAGTCTGGCAGTTAGGTGGATAGCATGCTGTGACTTAGACAGAAATCCATGATAGATGGCACCATTGACACATTTCTTTGCCACGGCCTTCATTCTTTCATTCATTTTTCTTTTTTAAATTGTCCATTTCGTGGAGGAGTTTTTGTATATGTCACTGGCCCCAGTGTTATTGAAGCTTCACAGGAGTGGATCCAGGAGGGGACGGGCCATAGCACATTATAATGTACTTAAAAAAAGAAGGAAATGTGTCACCAAAGGGTGCGAATAGTCCCCCACTTTTCCTCCCATTATGCCAAAGATATAGGCCGTTATCTTTACTGAGACGCAAAAACTGACATTATAATGTGTACTAGTATCAGAAGATGCACAACCTTTTAGAATTAACTTAGAATAAGAAAACAGATATAGCGAGGAGGCATACATTTTTCAGGGACACAAATCAGCATCAAAAGACTTATATTAACTATCTCTGAAGCGACTGTCTTATGATAGTTCTCACTATTCAGTGCCTTTAGTTTAAACTGCAATGTGTAATGTTTGCATTTTAACAACAATGTTCCTCTGTATTCACCTCAAGCCCATTGAACAGGGTATCAACTATCTTTTTATATCAGTAAAGTGATTCAGGGTGTCCGTACATTCAATTAAATCCCCTTGTATAGAAACTAGTTTCTCAGGTATAATGCATATTTGTACGATTAAGCTCAGATATATTTCGCACGTTGATATTTGAGTATTATCTAGCTACACACCCCTTGTATATATCTGGTACGTATAAAATCATTCTCCCGAGCGTTCTCTTGAAGGATGTAATTTAGCCATATTTAACAAACATGTATTTTATATATGACCTGGTGATTGAAACCATCTCATTATGACGGGACACTAGATCTTAAGGGAGAGCGTTAAGAGGAAACAGACAAGTACTTATTTGTATATAAAATTGTTATAATCTGAAATAAAATTATATTCTACACGATCTTCTCGCGTTTTTGTGATTCCTTTTCAAATAACTCTTAATATTTCGCACCATCACATTTATCATTTTACCATCTAGGACCTGCACCATGGTCTTTTCCATCTAATATACCTGTATACTGGTTACCTATTCACTGCACGTCACTTAGTGTCGTTTCCAGTAGTTACAAAACAAGCTTACTTGTCAAGGCAACCATAACCCTGTATCGGTATATTTGGGCTTTCATGTGATTTCTGTGTGTAACTTCCATAAAATAATGACATGTGGAGGCCCAAAGCGTATTTGTAAAGAGGAAATACCTTCGAAAACTCTTCGTTTTAGTACATTATCTTCCTGAAAACTTGTTTCAATAAAATGCCAATAATATACTTCTCTGAACTGCGCATGAAAAGTGCGAAATATAGTCTTAGTTCCTAATTTACAACCATCATATAACAAAAACTAAATTGTTCTATTAAGTTATTTATTACATGACGATATCTGTACAAAGCATTGTATCTATAGCGTAACAATTTACCCCGACAACCCATTGTGATAGATGGCTTTTTTTTTTTTTTTTTTTAAAACAAGATTATTTACCATGGGATATCTGTTTCTTCAATACTGAGCGGTGAAGAACACTCTACAGATAATAAGAATGTCACCAAACTTAACAGAACTTCATGATGACCTAACCTTTCCATAAACAGGTCCATCAGTTTACTTAAATAAACTTCGGTCACCTGTATTGTTAAGGCCATATTCCACTTTGCAGCGTTTTGCTCGTGGTGGGTGTTTTACTAGCGGTGCCCCACCACAAGTAAATCAGGGCACCACAAGGTGGAATATAGAAATTGCTTGTGGTGGCACTTGCGGCTTTTATATGGCACACTTGCAGTGGCAGAAACCAACATGTTCATTTCTGAAACACAAAGTGCTTGCGGTGGCAGATGAGCCTACCGCAAACGGCCCCCCACCGCATAGTGGAATATGGCCATTGGTTTTTCCATTGATTGAAGCTTAAACTTTACATGTACACAAACACAGTAATAACCATAGATCGACCAGAGGAAACTCCTTGATTTTAACCATTCCCCCTATTTTTCCTCCCTTCATAATCCACATTTTCATCCCAATTACACCAATTAATAATTCTACAGCCATGCTGGTCATTTTTCCTGCGGCTGGTTAAAGTGCTGCGTATACCGGTACTCCTTGCCGTCCTGGTTGTACTTGTACTTTACATCCGGCTCCACGTACTCCGAATGTACCTCGTACTTGTCCAACTTTCTCCTCAGCTCCTTCTTCACCGTATCCTTTTGGAGCGCCCACTTATCGTCCTGCACCTCAAGCTCAGCAACTTCTTCGTCCAGCGGGCGCAGGGTGGGGATCACGCGCAGCTCGCCTTTTGAGTTGAGCTTGGTGTAGGGGTAGTCGGCCGGGCTCTCCGGGAGCCCGTCCGGCAGTTGGAGCGGCTGGACGGAGATGAGGTGTTTCACGTCCTGGAGAAGGCGGTTTATTTTCGGAGTGTTCTTGTGGATCACCGGGCTGTTACGCTGCATGAATAAAACATAAGGTGCTTTCAATGAAACTGTTTTAAAATGTTAGACTACCAGAGAGATAATTTAACTTAAGTTAAAAAGTCGCAAAATGTGTTTACCATAACAGATACCTTATTCATACGTATTAAATCTTACTACTTGCACAGAATTCTCTTTTCAATCCATGCATTAGATCTTATACCATAACATTTACGAAAATGGAAAATTACGAAAACATCAAATACCTGTACTTTAGGTAATGTAGGAAATGAAAGTTATTTTCATTTGCTGGTAAAACAAGAAAACTAGTATGTATGCACTTAGCTCATGCCAAAATAAAGAAATTTAATTTAAAAAATTGATAATAATAATTACAAAAAATCTGTACGGTAGAACAAACCTTGCCGTCATGCTCAAGTAACTCCATAATTATATACTTATGTTTGAAAGTAAACTGTACTGAATGTAATTGGAAACCCCATATTAACATCAGGGTGCCCACGCTTTTTCAAAAATCAATCTAAGACCTTTTTAAGACCTAAGTTTGGAAAATTAAGACCAATTTGCTCCAGTTTTAGACAAATTGCATGTTGATTTCATGTGACGACCGTTGGCAAAACGCGGCAATTTTACTTGTCCAATCATTTTATTTTCATTTCCAAATCAGATCCAATTTAAGACCTTTTTAAGACCTCCTGCAATAGAAATTAAGAATTTAAGACCTTTTTAAGGCCTTAGATTTGAGAAAGTCAATTTAAGACCTTTTAAGACTTGCGTAGGCACCCTGCAACATGGAGTTGTTAAATGAATCCCTATGCTAGAACCCACCTTGCCGTCGAGCCCCAGCCTCTCCATGATCTTCTTCTCCCACCAGGGCCGTCCCTTTAACGCCCCCACTCTCCGCACCACATGCAGCTTGGCCGCAGGCTGGAGCTCCTGGGTCTCCCGCTCCCGGCGGTACTCCAACATGGGCTCCATCCAGTCCGTCTTCTTCTGGTCCTCCTCCAGCCACTTCTTCCTGCGCCGCACGCGCCATCGCACGCTCTGCGCCCCGCTCGCGCACAGCCAGGGCCGCTGCAGCACCGACTGCTGGGCGCACTGAAACTATGAAAATAACGTTTTGTTTTAATATAGAAGTTAGAACTCAGTTTAAAAAAAAATTGTTTCTAATTAATTGCCTGATTAAGTATTAGTGGGGTCTGTTAACAACATTTTCGTTACGCGGCGGATAAAAGCACCAAATTTTGCATGAGGGACCTCTGAGGCATACCTATTGAATCTAGAAGGGGAGCCATCTTGAAATACCAAAATGAAATTTTGACAAATTTTGTATGTTTTTAGCATTTGAAATTTAAGGTATTTAACCAAAACTTTTGGCTAGCTTCGATAAGACCTATTGTATAGATTTGAAAGGTAAATAATTGAATTCCCTGTCCTATAATCTACCAATTTGGACAGTAGCAATGTGTTTCTAGGCATTTCAGAAGCTGAGATATGAGATTATTTCAATAAAAGTCGGCCATATTGGATTTTTGGCCCTCGTCTGGGATATATCCATATTTCAAGGTGGCTCCCCTTTTAAATTCAATGAAGGGGTCCCAGGGGATCATCATACCAAATGAAATCAAGAAATCTTGTGGCAAAAGGGTAAAGTCTATATCCTTTCTTTTGCATTATTTTGGAATCCAGCAGTCATTATCAAAGGTATCATGCTAATGGATTCAGCCATTTAGAAATTTATGGCATTGTATTGGATGAATATCATATGTATTGAGCCCTCTAGGCTATTAACAACTGTATTGGAACCATTTCCCCTAGCCTTATGCCTTAGTAGCTAAAAATCATGATATTTCTCAAAATTGGTCAGCCATCTTGGATTTTGGATTCCCGCATTGACTTGAAACATAATTAATTGAATTCCCTGACCCATAATCCCTCAATTTTGACACCAACCATGTCTCTTTTAGTCTTTTTAGAAGCTAAGATATAAGAATTTTTATAGTAAAAGTCGGCCATATTGGTTTTTGGGCCCCCACATCCGTCCTATTGATATTTCAACGTGGCTCCCCTTCCAGATTTGATAGTTATGCCTCAGAGGTGCCTCATACCAAATTTGGTGCTTTTATCCGCCGCGTAACGATTTCTCAAAAAAATGACCTTAACAGACCCCACTATATAACTAATATTTTTTTTTCTTTTTGGGGATCCATCACCAACCCCTCCCTCTTTTTTTCACCCACTCCCCCCCCCCCCCCTCTCTCATTCAAAAATGCAAGAACGACTGCTTGGCACGGAAACTTTGAAAATAATAATAAGGTTTTATATTATCCGATTTTGTTGGTTTATTGCCAGTCACGGTATGGACGTTGAACCCTCTGGGCCCGAAAATTTAACAGTGAAAAACAAAAATTGTAGGGAGGGTGGGGGACACCCCCTGTGCCCCCCTTTAAATATGCCACTGAAATTACATTTTGTTTCTAGCAATTGACAGGTCTTGGGTCCTATGTTTCCACGTACTATGACACATCTGAATGTATATGCTTTTCTTTCAGTTTTAGATTTTAGGATACTTGTCCAGGTAATATGTTAGAGATGCGCTATGAGCCCGGGGCTTTTTTGAAGTGGAGAAACCTTATTGAAATATAAAAGTGAGTGTGCCATTGTCTCATTATATTTCTTTTCAAACATTCACCCCTGCTTTTATTTAGAAATAAAAAAAAGCCCATGTTAAAAGCATCATCAACCTCCCGATCAAGATTTCCCCTAGAATTAAAAAATTGGTGCACGATGGACATTTTCTAAACCTATATATTCACAAATTTGAGTATCATTAATATTTGATAACACCAGGGGCAGTGACCAGTTGAGTATGTTTGTGGCTGTGTTGCCTGACACTGCCACTATCAGTGTGTGTCGACTGTCGGTGACATTTTGTGGACATGTTATGAGCGATAATAGAAGCATTTTGACTTTAAACCAATGATTTTAGTATATGAGACAAATACTGAATCGTAAAAATCACACATATATGCATCTTAATCTAAGATTCGATAGTGACATTACTAGATTTTAAGTAAAGTTAGTAAAATAGCCATAAATACAGGGTTAACTTACGAGAAGTGTCCTCGTGAAGGACGCCGCCATCTTGGTTTATCACTCTCCCAGCGGAGCTTTGGTCAGGGTGACTAGTATCACTCTCCACTTTCCCGCGCCGAATGTACTGACGCTTAGTTCGCCGGGTAACTTCAAGATTCAGAGACAGCCTCACAGGTCATGTGTATAAGTCTAAGACCAAGCATAAAGTGTATTCAGAAAAAGTGTTCAATTACCATTTTAATACATAATTTTAACTTTTCAAAAATCAGTGGCGTATTTCTTTAAAATATTTGTTTCTATTTTTATTTTATTTTTTTGCGGGGGGGGGGGGGGGGGACTATAATTATTTTCTTAAGTCCTGGTCCGTCCCCTCTACTTGTGTTGTAAAATAATTGACAAAGCAAATCCTAAATGTTCGAGGCCAACATATCCTATATCTGGTCAACAATTTGGGTCTAATATATTGAAAAATAGGGAATATAGCAATAGGGGCCTTCCATTTAGTGCCTTTGCACGTTTTAAAAAATCTCAGATCCCCCCAACCCCCTTGCCCAAAAATACGCATTGACTTTTAACTAAAATGTACGCACATTTTTCTCAGACACCCCCCCCCCCCTTCTCGATGCGTACACGTATACAAAGGAGGAAAGAAGAATAGCTAATTATAGATCTTTGTACATATTTAATGGAAGGCCCCTTATCCTCTCAGAACAAAGTCTACCGTGACAGTGAATCGGTAGAGAAAGCAACATGTGACCTAATTATCCTAATCATATAAATACACCATATAACTTATCAGAGACTAAAGCCAATGCTTTATGTTTAGATAGTTAATAGATTAAATTGCCCGAATATTAGGCCCTATCAACTCTAACTGGATCGGTCCTTTTCCTTTTCAAAGCTTCTCCATCTGCATGTGCAGTAATAATTATGCTAAGTATGCTTTTTGCTACAATTAGCAAGTATCCATGAACTTGTTTTCTAACCCCTCCCATCCTCCCCACCAACCCTCATTTTCCAAAGGACGCATAAAGGTAATTTTTGACCATTGATTAGCTTTATCAGAAAAACTAACGGAAGTGCATGACACTTATAAGGTTTGTGACAATTAACTTGATGAATGAATATTTTGTCAAACACAACGAGAAGGCGTTGTGTAAAACCATAGAACTGTACGCTCCGTATAGTTATATGGTAAAACAAAACAACAACAACAACAACAACAACAACAAAGGAATATGTTGAGGCATTGGAGAATAATTGAGGAAAGATATGTAATTCCCTAATTTCTGGAATTTTCAGTACTCATCTTTAGACGTAAGAATGATATGAAATTTCCACTAGAAATAATTATGATTTCCCAGATAATTGTAGATAAGTTAGATCTATTTTAAACCACCAAAGCTTGTGTGTGGCCAAATATGTATATTATTTGGTGTAAAAGCACATAGACCTAATCGACATATTTCAAGAAAGGGGAACTCACTATTCACATGGTAGAGGTAAATCTAAGAATTTTAATGTCCAATAATTGTGTCTAAATTGAGATTTTAAATCGCAGTAATCAGGTTAGGTTTGAACGACATAGTCAATAAGCCCATCCCACATTGGATGTATCCCAGGAGTGGACAGGGGTTGGGCAAAATCACAGTATAAGCCATCCTTGTCTCTTAGAGTTGGAGTTACTGAAATAATCATCAATTATATTGTTCTATGTCCCCAAGTGTTACTAAAATATTATGATTTCTTAAATTTTACCAATTGCTAGATTTGCAGCTTTGCCAGCCAATCGAAATGCTGCATTTTAGGGAAAATAGGGTCGGACATTATAGGTTGGGCTGACAGGCTTTAACATTGGTTCCTATGGGAAAAAGGCCAATATATAAAGCTGAATTTTACCAATGTTAGGACCAATTTGTCAACCAATTTGTCAACAAAATCACTATAGTCCATTCCTATTTACACATTTATTTTTTGGGTTAAATCAGAAAGAAATTGCTTTGTAATTTCATGGTAAAATTTGATGTTCATAGATACTGGGATGGGCTTAATTGTCAATGGAAAATATCTATCCTGTAGTTATAGGCAAGGTTTCTTATTCTAGCTGATATTTGGAAATTCTTCCAACCAATGATAGCCAATTTCTTGATTTCAGGTTAGCTTAGATCAGAATGCATGCTGGGAAATAAGTCGACAAACCATAGGGCTTAAGCATGGACATTTTCACCTATAATGGCGTTATCTGTGGTTTAATATTATCAACCAATTTTCCATTTACTATCTGAAGATGTTCATCGTTTTTTGGGCTAGTCTAAAAATTCCATCATTACATATATTGTTATATTATCTACAGATTTCCAGGTGAGTTTGTCGACAAAATTAACCGAAATACTAGTAGTCAGCTGTCCATGGTAGGGAGTATTCTCATATTAAATTCCTTTTCATGTGTAAGTTACCTAGCTGTTCAAAACAAATTTGGCAAATAAACAAATTTGCATATAGGGGCCTTCCATTTAGTACATACGCAATTTTTCCAAAATTCTAGACCCCCCCCCCCCCACTTTGGTTAAAGTACACATTGGAATTGTATAGGAATGTACGCAAATTTAAAAAAATCTCAGACACCACCCCCTTCATGCGTACGTACTTAATGGAAGGCCCCATATCTGAGAAAAACCACAAATCGCCCATCAAAATAAAAAAAAGTGGTATTCATCTTTGATTAGATTTACTTTTCAAAAGTTAAATATACACAGTTCTAGGCAAATTTTTTTTTTTTTTTTTTATTTAGCCAAAATCCTGTTTACACAAGTTCTTCCTTTCAGCTTTTACACCACCAAAATCAATATTCATATCAACTACATTTCACATGTCTTATCAACACAGTATTTAGTTATATACAATAATATCATTTGAGCAATCTACATAAGGCTGTACATCAACTTCTATTTTAACATTCACACCAATTCACATCAGTCCATACCAACATGTTTCAAATTAGAATAATTCCTTTACCTTTTGCGTAAACTTGACAATATCTGTTTCCTTTTGTAGGCTTTCATCAAGATCATCCCATAAACAAATCCCTCTATAATAGGGGGATTTTTGTACTTTTGATTGTACCGTAAATTTTCGTTTTAATTTTACCTTGTTTTTACTTCTTAAGTTTATGCTTGGTCGATAGTTATCCAAATGCTCAGTTTGCTGACAGTATCTATGTATATGTTTCAATAAAGACCTTTTTCTCCGAATCTTAATTGATTCAATGTTATACTTTTTACGTAATATTCCAATATCATTCCGTGCCGACAAGTCAAAACAATATTCAATTCATCTGAAATCTCAAGGTTCTTTTTATATGAGTAGGTTCGTTGTGATCATTTCAAAACCAAATAAAATCATTTTGCTAAGTTTTAGAAAACAGAAACTAAATCTAAATCCAAGGAGTTTCTTCCCAACCCCCACCCCGATCAGGGCATGCAAGTGAATTCTGAGCCTTATGTAAAAATAAATAAATAAATAAACAAATAAATGAATGAATGAGTGAATGATTAAATTAATAAATAGATAAATAATAAAATAAAGAAATAAAGAAATAAATGAATGAATAAATAAATAAATAAATAAATAAATAAATAAATAAATAAATAAAATAGATAAATAAAATGAAATGAAAAATAAAAAGCGATAAAGGAGAGAAAACAGAAAAATAAAATAAAAAAAAATTAGTTGCGTTTAGGTTTCTTGCCTCAAATGGAATAGGGTCGGTAGGAACCATCTTTTTTTCCCCTCTCCTTTATTTTGTTTAAATTTTCAATGATAGCATGAGTTCTAATTTTAGTCATATTTTAATGAATTTTTCATATATTTTCTCTTAAAAATAATTTCTTTTTAATTTTTTTCTCTCTTTTTTGGCCTTA
>CAKZFK010000357.1:0-11413 GCA_936440205.1 Lepidonotus clava | reverse complement strand
TGTAGTGCAATATGTCTCAGGGGACAGCTGTCTACCCGGCTGTTCGGAGCCGGAGGGTAGCGACGTCACGTGGACGGATAAAAGTGGCAGAGCGGTGAGAAGCACCGATCGGGTGGACTGTAGACGCCCAATCGGTGTGGGGGAAGGTCACGTGGACCGACCTGACGAGAGAAGTGAGGAGCGACGCGTGCTCTGGGGGGAGATTGGAACGAGTCCACAGGGTGGCGCGAGGCGCGCGTTAGGTTGGTTGTGGGGGTGGTTGCCGCGGTGCACTGCCACGTAGCCCGGGTCTGTGCCGAGTGGTGAACTCGGAGCGCAGATTACGGGGGTGGAACAGCTGTAGAGCACGGACTTGGTCCTGTTTACTGGTCGCCGCCGTCGCGGCGCCTATATACGCAGCGAGGCGCTATTCGCCTTACACCACAACTGTACTTACACTACTTACAGCGTCTTTGGATCTGCGCTCGGCTCGCCCGGCGCAGATCGGATTACTGTAAGCCCTGCGCGCTGTAATACGTCGCGGCTCATCCGCATTGCTGTTACCCGCGCCGTGGCGCAGGCCACGCGTCGTTCAGGCCGTGTACTTGATCCCGTCGAAACCCCGTGCGCGTGTGGGTCGGCCGTGGTCGGCGCGTGGTGCGGGGGTTCGGCGACCGACGAACTCGCCAACCCCCCTTCGCCAGGCCTATAAAAGCCGCGCGCGTCGTCGCGAATCGGGAGAAGCGATTTGCGCTACACTCCCCCCCCGTTAAGCGCGAGCGTCGTCGGTTGAGTGCGTGCGACTTCTCTATCCGCGTTCGACTTCCGGGCGTGTCCCGCTGTGCCTTGTGGGTCCCTGCGGACCGTTCTCGTCCGCTGCGGAGTCGCTCACTTGTTTCGGGCTGTTCCCGTTCGCGTCCTGCGATGGCGTATCAGGGCGGCGCAATGCGCGTTGGGGGCACATCTATCGCGGCCCCCAACGCACCTCTCGTTTTCCCTGCGCCGCAGGACTTTCTCGGGAAAAGCCCGCATCGCCATGCCCGCTTGTTCGGGAAGGCGCCGTGGATGTTGCCCGGCTACGTGGAGAATCACGAGTTGGTCGCGCGCTACGCGGTGCACGGGTACCTACCGGGCGATATCCCGTTGAGCGGGGTGACGCGTAACTCGTGGCTGATGTATGCCGCCGTGCCGCCGCAGTACATCAAGGTCCAGGCCAACGAGTCGAACGCGCAGGCCCGCGATGCGTTCGTGCGACTCACGCATCGCCGCTTGGAGCGTTCGCCCTGCCTCGAGGTCGTCCCAGAGACGCTGGACGTGGACGCGATATTCTATCGCACCGATGGCGAGATCCCGTACGTCAATCGGCTCGCTGCCGCGGTGCCGGATGCGTCGTGGCGCAGTCGACCCACTGACGTCGGGGGCAGGTCGTTGTTCCTTGGCCAACGGCTTCGAGCCGACTTCCGCTACCAGAAGAAGCGTGCGTCGCCGTTCTTCGAGCGCTGTGTTAAGTGGGAGCGCGATATGCGCCGCACTTACGGGTACCTCGTCCCGTACTCGAACATCGAGATTACTCGCGTGAAACCCGCGTTCCGGCCCCGGATGTACGTCCGTTCTCCCCTGCACTGGCGCGAGTGGGAGACGTGCGAGGGGTTCTACGTCGAAATGCCGGCGGTGATCTCCTACCTGGCTCGGGACTTCGTAGATACCCCTCACACGCAGTGGTGGCGGGTGTTCTACACCGAGTGGGTCGCGCTGATCGCGGCAGCATGGCTGTGGGAGTGTTACGACACCTTTCGGATGTGGCATCTCCCCACCAGCGTGCTGTCGCGATTCCGCGAGGTCGACCTGAGTGTCGTTCTTGGCGGCGCGGCGGCCGAAGTGGAGTTATACCGACTCCTCGATATGTACGGAGAGGTCGATTGGGAAGATCCTGGCGACGTGCCGCTTGAAAACAATAAGCGCCGCCCCGCGTCGGCGCACAACTTGTCGACCGGTCGGTACCATCCGACGTGCGGGGATTGGGTCTGGGTCGATCCGTGGAAACGTGAGTTTGTCACGGCGGTCCAAGTTGGGGACCTTCGGGATCATCGCCCGACTAAACCGGCTGGTCACCCGACCGGTTTCGTGTTTGTCCCCGGGAAAGTGCCGCCGTATGAGGCGAGGATGGCCAGTGCGGTACTCTCTGCCGAGGACGCGCATGCCGATGACGTCGACGATGACGATGTCGGCGACGACGCGATGGACACAGCGGTGGACACAGTGGAGTCGGACGTGCCCGCCCCGGCGCCCCCAGGACCAATTGGATCGAGCGCTGGGGCTGGTCCGTCGACATCGGTCGTTGCACCGTCCTCCGCCGTGGGTACGGAGGAAGTCATCCGTGCGTTCCTCCGCGAGGCAGGCGCGAGTGGTGACTTCCTCGTCGGCACGCGGGGCGACATGGTACGCGCCGTCCGCCGTCGCCTCCACGCTTCTAAGGACGTGAGCGATGCGGCTGGCCCATGTGGGCCGCAGTTGGACGCGTCTGAGCGCGGAGATTTGCGCGAGGCCGAGGGCGAGATGTCCGGCGTCCCCGTGGACGCTCCTTCTACGACCGCGATAGCGGTCGGCGCGCCGGGGCGCGTTGAGGTGGCGGCGGAGGGGCCGCAGGGAATTCGCGGAGGGGCGGCCTCTGCCGAAGAACCTGGGGTTACCCACGCTCCGCGCTCTGCCTCGGGTGTCGTTCCCGCGGAGGAGGGGGACATCCCGGAGGAGGAGCGGGTGGATTATGAGGAGGCGGAGTGAGTTCCGTAGTAGTTGCGTCAGTGCGCAGTAGTACAATAAAAGAGACGCGGGCTTGGTCCCGAGGGCGCCTTCTGATCTCCTGAACATCGAGGAGGCTTGCGCAGGAGGACGTCGCGCCGCGGGTCATACTGGGATTAACCCACTTGCGTGCGGTCGATACTCAGCGGCGGAGCCATCTTCCTGTTGCGATAATAACGCATTACGTGGGATCGCGGAAGGTTCTCGAGGGGCTCCCACGTATCCTCGGCCGGGCTAAACCCGTACCACCGGACACGTAGGAGTAGTTCCCCGTCGTCCGTGTGGGCGTGAGCGACCAAATGGTCCAGCACGAAGTCGCCCAGCGAGCGTCGGTGCGATTCGGGTGGGTCCCGCCTGACGGTCATCGCGAATTTCGCGCTAGTGGGGCCGCGACGTGGCGCGACCGCTTCTGCGTGGCCGGCGGCTCGTCGGCTGGGGGAGTTGTGGTCCCCCGCGGCCGTCGCGAGCCTCGCGCTCCGTCGCGGTCCTTGCGCTACGGCCGCGGCGCCCGCCGTCGGGAGGTGCGGTAGCGCCCGTTCAGATGGCTGCTGGTCGGCCGCAAACCGGACAGCGGGCGTCGGCGAGCGCATGGAACTGGGCGTGGTTGCGTTCGGGCTCGACCCCGTGAGGTGTGCCGCTCTCGGGGCCGAGGTCGGCACCGGCTGGCGGGACGAAGCCCGAGGGCGGAGAATACCGATAACGCGCTTTGCGCCGGGGCTGCGGGTGGTTTCCTCGCGTCGTCGGTCCGAGCCGCTGGCGTTGGTCGTCTGGTTCGCGACAGGCGCGCTTTGGGCGTCGTCCGCTGTTGGCGGCTCGGGGGTGGTAGCCGACGACAACGCGCCACCCCCTGGGGAGCTCCGTGGGCGACGCCTGAAGTCGTCATTTTGGACGTCGGGGACGAGGCGTGGAGCGTCTTCCTTCGCGGTGGACGCGCTTGTTGTTTCTGCCCTCGGACGCGCGCCGTCGTCGTCTTCTCTCGAAGGGGAGGGGTCAAAACGGGAGATTACGCCCGACCCGCCACCTCGCTGTCGCCCAAGCATTGACTGTAAGGGCGGCAAATCGGCCAATCCGCGATCAGTACGCGTTGGGGCGCTATCCAAATCGGGAATTGAGTGGATGGGCGCCCCTCGCCGCGAGAGGCGCGCGGACCGGCGTCCTGGGGCGACCGCCTGCGTTCCAATTGGCGTGGCCGCGGCCGGTATGATTGTTCCGCCTGTCGGTTTCCGGGTTCCGTCTCCCGCGGACCTGGCCGTCTCGTCGCGTATATTCGCGGGTACGGTGGCTCCCCTCGGCGCCGGTGTCGGAGGGTATGCCGCTGCCGCGCTCTTCGCCTCCTCGGCGTGGTTGTGAGCAGGGCCAGGCGATGAGCGTGTTGTCGCTGGGCTGGCCATCGCCGTCGTTGGCTCAGGTTGGGCGCTACTCCTGCGCCCTTGTGGCGAGCTTGATCGCGTTAAACGCGTTTGACCCTCTGTCGTCGCCACGGTTGAGGGCGGTGGCGTATCTCCTTGGTCATCGTCGGCCCCCAGGCGTGACCGAAAGGGCGAGTCCGCTCCCGGACTGATCGAAGATGCGCGGGCTGACCGGTTCTCCTCGGCGTCCTGTGAGGGGCCCGGGCGACCCGGTGGCGTGTCCACGTCGGGGGGTGGCTCGCTCGGTGGTGGCGCCAGGGCGACGCGGTCACGCGAGATCCTTTCGCGCTCTTCCCCTCTCTCGATGACCACTGTTTTGGGGTCGTGCCCCGTCACGCGGAACGGGCCGTCCGCAATCGAAGCCAGCTTGTGCTTCTTGTTGTTCGTCTCGAAGTACTCCTTGCGGACGTATACGTAGGAGCCCGTAACGATCTCCTCCTGCGTTGTGCGCAGCCGGGCGTCGAAATTACGCTTGTAGCGAGCTTGCGCTTTTTCGAGCTCTTTACTCGCCGTAGACATCAGACCGCGTAACCATTCGCGCCATTTAGTCCGATATTGGGCAGACGAAGGGACGCTTCCGAGGACCGGTTCGTCCTTGAGCGATAACGCCATTGGTGGGCGGGAGACCACGAGCTCAAAGGGCGCGAGCTTCGTTGACGTGTGAACTTGCGTGTTGTACGCGTACGTGAGCGCGTCAGTGAAGAGGTCCCAATCTTTGGGGTGGTCTCCGACATAGTGGCGCAACGATGCCAGTATCGTTCTATTGAAACGCTCGACCTGCCCGTTACATTGAGGGTGGTAGGTCGTCGTGAATAGGTTCTCGATACTTAATATCAGGCAGACGTCCTGGAACAGCTTGGCGTTGAACTGTTTGCCGTTATCGGATAGGAGCCATCTCGGTGGTCCGTACACGAAAACCCAGTGCGTCACGAATGCTCTCGCGATGTTCAACGCGCTAATCTCCTTGAGCGGTACGGTTCGAACGAGTTTCGAAAACCGGTCCGTGACGACCAGCAGGAACTTGTTGTTCCTACTGGTCTTAATGAGCGGCCCGAGGATGTCGATACTGACAAATTCCAACGGCTCCCGTGCGGGAAACAGCTTCATGGCTGTCGTGGACTGTCGCAATTTAATGCGGTTTTTCGCGCAGCTGGAACAATTGCGTGCTGTCGCATAGCAGTCGACTGGCATCGATGGCCAATAGAAGTGCCGCCGGAGGGAGTAGTACAACTTCCTTCCGCCGGGGTGTCCCGCGATCTTCGAGTGGTGGCTCAAGTAAAGTGTCCGCGGTTGTAACGCGACTGGCATGACAATCTGGCCGTCCGCTTCGACCGTTCTGACGAGCAGCCCGTATTCGTTTTCCGCAAACGGTATCTTCTCCCCCCCGTTAAGACGGGTGCGAATCTGCGAGCAGAACGTATCTCCGGATTGCGCGTTAACTAGCTCCTCGACTTCAATTCGTCGTAGCATTGGCTCCGGTGCACTTGCTGTGCTCGTCACAAGCAGGCGATCGAACGCGTCGTTTTCATCCGCTATGAAATCACTGTCTTCGGGCTCGACCCGCTGGGTGGTCGTCGCGTCCGTTCCGGATTCTAGGTGGAAGCACGGAATGTCGTCGTCGATCGGAACCTGGGTTTCGCCCAGCGTTGCGAGTCGGGACAGGGCGTCTGCCTGAGTGTTGAGGTACCCCTTTTTGTAGACGACCTGAAAGTCGTATTCGGATAGACGCAGCCGCCAGCGCATTAGCCGACCCGACGGGTCATTAATCTCCATGAGCCACCGCAGGGAGGCGTGGTCTGTGTGGACCACGAACTTCTCCATGTGGAGGTACGGGCGGAGCGTGATGACTGCCCATACGACGGCGAGGCATTCCTTCTCCGTGACAGAGTAATTGCGCTCCGCCGCATGTAACGTGCGGGACCAGAACCCGAGAGGCTTCCGTTCGCCGTCAGGGTACGTCTGGAACAGGGCGCACCCCACTTGGTGGTCGCTCGCGTCTGTATCGACGGAATATGGCAGGCCCGGCCTTGGCAACGACAATACGGGGGGTTCCGTCACTCTCTCGATGAGGGCCGTGAACGCCTGGCTTTGCGCCTCGTCGAACGGCGGTAGCTGAAACTCTTGTTCCTTTTGGAGTAAGCGATTCAGCGGCGCGGCAATGTGCGAATAGTTGTGCACGAAGCGACGGTACACGTTGCATAAGCCGAGGAAGGAGCGGAGTTGCTTCTGATCCTTCGGATGCTGAGCTTCGCGTAGTGCCGCGGTGACCGTTCGGTCAATCTCAAGTCGGCCTGGCTTGATAACGTGACCGAGGTACTTCACGCTATTTGTGAACCAGTCGCATTTGGTGAGCTTGAGCGTGACGCCCGCGGAGTGAAGCGCGGCGAGAATTTCGTCCACGTGACGGTAGTGGGAGTCAATATCTTTGGAAAAGATAATGACGTCGTCCAAGTAGACGAGACACGATTTCCACTTGAACCCGGATAGCAGGATGTCCAGTGTCCGTTGGAACGTAGCTGGCGCATTAGTCAGACCAAATGGCATTCGTTTGAAACGATACAGCCCTGCGTGGCAGGTAAACGCGGTTTTGTCGCGGTCTCGCTTGGCGATGGGAATCTGCCAATATCCGCTGTTGCAATCCAGCGTAGTGAAGATATTGGCTTCCCCCAGTGAGTCGATGCACTCATCGATTCGCGGTAGCGGGTATGTATCCCGTACGGACAACGCATTCAGGCGGCGATAGTCGACGCAGAAGCGGAGAGTTCCGTCCTTCTTCGGTGCGAAGACAACCGGCGAGGCCCACGGCGATTGTGCCGGCTCAATTACGCCGTGTCGTAACATGCGGTCGACCTCTCCCTGCGCTAACTGGCGCTGCTTGGGACCTGCCCGGTACGGCGGAGACGCGAACGGGCGCGAACCAGGGAGTAGATCGACGTGGTGCTCCGTGGTGCTGATTTCGCCCAGGGAGCCGTCCCACATGGTCGAGTACTTCGCCAAGAGGCCGCGAACCCTCATCCGGTGGGCCGGGGGTAGGTGGCTCAAGTCGACGTCTTCAACGGACGGAGGTTTGCTATTGTCCGGCTCCAGCGTCTTGTCGATGGCCGCTTCTCTGTCATCTTGGGCGGTAAGGAGGCAGTCCTCCTCCAATTGGGATATACCCAGAACGTCACTCAGCCGAATATGGCTGGGAATGACCGCCGTTGGGTGCGGTAGTGCCGTGGCGATAACCTGCCCCTTGGGGAGCACTTGGGGGTGTTTCCCAAAATTCCCAACGAGTATCCGAAAGGGCTCGTTGGGCGCCACATGGGCGATTCCGTTCGTGGCCAGTAGACTCTGGTTCTGGTACGGCTTGTCGTTTGGTTGGATGCACACGACCCCGACGCGTTCCGTGACAACCTCGATCCACCGTTGTGATTGGGGAGGTATCGACGCTTTGACGGCGACGCGGATGGCTGGACTGGTTCGGCCCGTCGTGTCGTCCGGTTCCGGTTCGGCGCGGGAAGGCGCGAAGGTTGGGGGCCGCTTCAGTGGTCGTCGAGTAATCGGGACGAGCGTACCGTCGTCCATCTCAACCTCGCGGTTTCGCGGGTATACGGCTTCGACGAAGCGGTCGCAGAAGTCGCACCCAAGTATGACGGGTGCGGCTAGTCGTTGGCAAACAACGAATTCGAGTTTAACGACCCGCCGCCCGAGACGTACCAAAAGTTCCGCTACTCCGAGCGTGGATATCGCGTTATTGTTCGCGTCTGCTACACTCGGCACGTTGGTGGTGCGCATGTGCGTAAGGTACTCGTCGGGGAGCTCGCCCTTCCGGATAAAGTTGGGTCCAGCCCCCGTGTCGAGCACACTAAGCTTGCGTACGAGGGAGGTCATCGAGGGCCCTACCTCGGTGTAGACCTTGTAATTGCGCTTTGCCATGACGCAAAGCCGATCGCGTTGAACGCGCTGCCAGGGTCGGCGTAACGTGCTTCGTTGAGCCCGTCCGGTAGTGGGTTGCATCCCAATTGGTGGAGCTAAGCTCCGAACCGAGTCGGGTCCTTCCTCCCGTTTAGTGCCCTGCCTCAGGACGGGTGGCGACGGCAGAGGACGAGGGACCCGACTTAGTTTCCCTGTCGCTGGGCCGTGTTTGCCTGCGCCACCTGGGCGGCCCGCGAGGGTAGAACGAACGGGTGCCGCTCGCTACTCGACGGACGTGGCGAGGTGGGGCGCGACGGGTGCGGCGAACTTGGTCGCGAACGGTTGCGTGGTCCGTTGATCACCCCTTCGGAGGTCAGCTGTATCATAACTCGCGCGTAACTCTGGTTAGGCACCGAGGCTTGTTCTTCCGCCGTCAGGCTGTCGAAGTTATGAACGATTCGCGTCAGTTCGCGATACGGCAGGGTGCACTCCGGCGAGGTATGGTCCCGTGCGTAACACGTGTGGCAGATGATAACGCGGCGGGGCGCGAGGGAACGGTCTTGCCAACCCGGGCGACCCCTGGACATCCCGGGCGAATACTGTTGAAAGGGCACCACGGGCGCAGGTACGTTCCGGGATCCCATCGCGAGGGTCGCGTCCGTATCGGTGTAGCCCGCTTGTGACCTTTCCGACGTGGGCAGGCTGGTCGGGAAGTCCGACGTCATGGACGACGAATCCGTGCGCAGCAGGTTGAGCTCACCGCCTGCGGTATGCGAGGATCCGGGTAGGCGCCCGCTGTTGTCACGGAACTCCAGAGAGGACTCTGCCAACAGGGCGGGGACTCGGGCTTTGCCCGTAAGGTGCGATTTCGCCGGGGACAATGGCGTTAAACCGGGTCGGCCGCGCCCCGCGGTTGAACGCGCTCGGTGGGCGTCACCCTCGTCCTGCGCGAAGTGGGCGAGCTTCTCGAAGGAGAGCTCGGCACGCGGTGTTTCTTCGCGGTAGCGCGCTACTAGTGAGCGAATGGTCGGGTCGAGCCCGTCGATGAACAACGTCATCTTTTCCCATGCGGGATAAATGTTTCCGCAACGGTTACATGCCTTTGAGAGGCGTCGTCCATAGGTATTCTCGTTCTCGCCCGCCTTCTGGTGGGTCGAGCGTAGTGCCAGGATTGCCTCTCGGATGGCACTTGGGGTTGCGTAAGTTCGCAGTAAATATTGTACGGCCTCGGGCCAGGATGCTACTCCCCCGGAGGCGCGCGAGGCGGCGGATTTGACGCTGCGGAATTGGGTTCCGGCCTCTCCCTTCAGGAAGTAAGGGAGGGCGACGAACGCCTGTGCTTCGCTCATCTCGAGCGTGTCCGCCTCCTCCGTGAATCGGGATAAGAATTCCAGGACGAGTACCGGGTCTTCGCCCGTGAATGAGCAGTCGCGGAGGGTGAGGTCTAGGCGCTTGATTTGGTCCTTAACCTTCCCGGTTTCGCGACTGGTGCGCGCTTGGTCCGTATTCCGTAACCGGTAGGAGCGGTACGACAGCAGACGGTCGAACAGGGGATTGGTCGGGCGGAGTTCATGTAGGCCCTTATACTTTGGCCCGCGACGACGGGCCTTGACCCGGACGGGACGTTCGAGTCCGTCGTCACTGGAGGACGTATTGCCGTCACCGGCGGACGAATCTGAAGGTGACGGTGATGAAGAGTCGGGAGGTGAAGAGTCGCCACCTGACTCTTCATCACGCCTGCGGCTCTTGCGTCGACCTCGGTGTCCCTTGCCGCGACGCGTCTCGTGCCTGCGACGGTTACGTCCCTTAGACGGGGGGTAGCCGGCGGGGTCGACGATTTCAATGTCCGCTGAGGCAAGGGGCTCTAGGCTTCCGCGCTCCCTTTCCATGAGGCGGTTGACGTCCTCCCGAAGGCGACGTAAATCACGGAGGACCTCCCCGCCGTGAGAGGTGGAGGCGACGTTGTTGACTAACGCGGACAGCGTCGTCACGTGACTTTCCACGGAGCGTAGGTCGGTCCTGAGCCGGTTCATGTCCGCTTGTACCTGGCGCGAGAGCGTGTCATAGAGGGCAAGATCCTCGGATATGCACACCTGACGCACCGCGTCACGCGGTAAGCCGAGCTCTGGGCCGCCGCAGGCTGCCGTGGCGTTATTCCGCGTCCCGTCGACGTCCGTGGAGGCCGGTTGGCTAGGGAACGGAGGTGGAGAAGCGGGCGGTTCCCGAGTGGGAGAGTTTCCCCCGGCATTGGCCGAACCTGGCAGAGGCACTGGTTTGAGAGCCGGCCGGGAGATTGGGTTAGGTAGCGGCGGCTGACCCGTCTGGGACGCGATAGACGCGGTTATTGGCACTGCGGCCACTGGGTCTTGTGAGGGCGGAGGCAACGTTGGGGAAGCCTCCGTCGGGGCGGGAACTTGTCCCGGTCGAAGGAGGGTTCCACTTCGAGGGCTAGGGAGGCCCGGACGTATTCCACGGGCCCGGGTGTTGGGCCGACTGCCCGTGGAAGAGGCCCTCTTGGGAGGCATTTTCGGTAGAAATCAGGTTGAGCCTGTAACACTTGATTCTAGGTCGAGAGACCAGATGTAGTGCAATATGTCTCAGGGGACAGCTGTCTACCCGGCTGTTCGGAGCCGGAGGGTAGCGACGTCACGTGGACGGATAAAAGTGGCAGAGCGGTGAGAAGCACCGATCGGGTGGACTGTAGACGCCCAATCGGTGTGGGGGAAGGTCACGTGGACCGACCTGACGAGAGAAGTGAGGAGCGACGCGTGCTCTGGGGGGAGATTGGAACGAGTCCACAGGGTGGCGCGAGGCGCGCGTTAGGTTGGTTGTGGGGGTGGTTGCCGCGGTGCACTGCCACGTAGCCCGGGTCTGTGCCGAGTGGTGAACTCGGAGCGCAGATTACGGGGGTGGAACAGCTGTAGAGCACGGACTTGGTCCTGTTTACTGGTCGCCGCCGTCGCGGCGCCTATATACGCAGCGAGGCGCTATTCGCCTTACACCACAACTGTACTTACACTACTTACAGCGTCTTTGGATCTGCGCTCGGCTCGCCCGGCGCAGATCGGATTACTGTAAGCCCTGCGCGCTGTAATACGTCGCGGCTCATCCGCATTGCTGTTACCCGCGCCGTGGCGCAGGCCACGCGTCGTTCAGGCCGTGTACTTGATCCCGTCGAAACCCCGTGCGCGTGTGGGTCGGCCGTGGTCGGCGCGTGGTGCGGGGGTTCGGCGACCGACGAACTCGCCAACCCCCCTTCGCCAGGCCTATAAAAGCCGCGCGCGTCGTCGCGAATCGGGAGAAGCGATTTGCGCTACACCTCCCCCCCG
>CAKZFK010000356.1:0-11480 GCA_936440205.1 Lepidonotus clava | reverse complement strand
AAATACGCCACTGTTAGCCTCAGGCCTAGACCGTACTTCCCAAGGCGACCGGCCTTCAAACACAGTCTACCCCGCCGGCGATGTGGATGACCCTCTCGGTGTCGAAGCCCGGTAGTCGTGTTTGCGCACTGTCTAACTACCCCCGCCCTGGCCCGTCCAACCAGCCCCCCCCCCCCCTCTCACTAGGCTCATAGGCCTAAAAAAATTGCTGCACGGTGGACCGGCTTTCAAGACCGGCTTCTGCATTTGTTATGCCTTATTTTGTAGACTGGATTTCAAAACCAGCTTATCACCATAGTCTGGTAGTCTGGTGCTTGTTTTAAAGTAATGGTTGGGGTTTCAATAGAGAAACATAGTTGTAGCGATAGACTGGGTTTCAAGACCAACCTTCAAATTTTATTATATTATTTGGTAGACTGGGTTTCAAAACCGGCCACGGAAATGTTCGTAAACAAGCCTAGAATAGGGACAGTGTGCTGATGTCAGACTCTCTTTTTGGGACTTTCCCACATTATCGCCAGTTTTTCCTAATAAGGGCATGTCATCAGCCCGGGCGTCGCCCCACCCCTGGGGGTATATATATAAGGGCCCGCATCGAGCCCCAACTTCATTTCAAACCCAGTCTACCTCCCCACAACCCCTACTCTAAATGGAAGGCACATCCAATAGCAGCATAGAAAGATTCGCGCTGGCCAGATCAAAGCGGACATGGATATGGATACGAAGGCCAAAAAAAAAAAAAAAAGAAGGCCAAAAAGAAGGCCAGAAAGAAGGCCAGTAAAGAGGCGGTGAGGGCGAAGGCTGCGGCAGGCCCGGGGGAGGATGAGGCAGGGCTGGAGGAGGCTGAGGCTGAGGTGGCAGGGGTCCGGGACGCGGCGGAGGGCCGGGATGCCGGGGCGGAGGGCCGGGACGTGGCAGAGGAGGCTGCTGCTGCCAAAAGGGCCAGGAAGAAAGCCAAGAAGGCCGCCAAGAAACAGAGACAGAGGGTGAGGAAGAGGCCTGAGAGGGAAGCGCAGCAGGCAGAAGAGGAGGCGGAGGAGGAGCAACAACCGAAGGAGGAGGAGGAGGAAGACCGTCCTGCCCGCGCCCCAACACCCGACTACGCCCGGCGGGTCACCGAAGCCAGCAAGCACGCCATACCAATTGTACAAGGTACAAGGAGCATTGTGACGATGACCAGGAGGGGGGCGAGTCTGGGGGGGGGGGGGGGAGGCTGGTGTCCTCTTCCTCCTCCTCCTCCTCCTCCTCGCCCTCTTCCTCCTCCGGTTGTTGCTCTGGGATGGCCCATGGCCCTGTTGGGTGCGCCTGCTTCCGCGACTGCCCTGCAAAAAAAGACAACAGGGAAGAATTAAGTTTAGCCCCCACCACCACACAAACGTTGACTATGTTACCGCTACTTCCCAAGAAGTTAGTTTTTTCCCCGGTGTAATTCCCAAAAGTTGCTTTTTCTCCCATGTGTAGTTTTAACTTAATTATTTAAATAACCTGTAAATATTGTTTAATTATTTAAATGTATCTGTAAATATCTGTTAATAATAAGTTGGTTGAATGTGAAAAAACTTGTTGTAATATGTCGATTAGAGTAATGTTGGTAATCACTAAGCGGTTTTAGACTGACTTTCAAGTATCGCTTATAGAATCTCAAGTAGTAAACTTTAATCGATTGAGTTACTTGCAATATAAAGGAACTTCTACTTTTTAGAAATTAGACTACTCTTTCAAACTAGTTCTAACTAACTGTCGAATTTTAAGAGAACAAGAAAAAAAAGACTGTCTGTAGCATCGAACTATTTAAGGATCAAATCAATTCCATTAAATTAAAACGAATTGGAATTGAACGCGAATAATCAGCCAATGAGCTCATTGGGTTTCAACCCCAGTCTAACCCCTAGCCTAGACTGGCTTTGAAACCCAGTCTACTCATCAGCCATATCATCCCACAAACTAGCCGGGTTTCAACCCCAGTCTAACGCCTGGCCTGGAGACAATGCGTCTACTAACTTATCAACACACACACACAAACACACACATACACACACACAAGCAAAGAGTAATGACCAACTCTTGGGAGAGTTGTTGGTTGGCCTTGAAAAGGGCCGTTGGGTCTTGGGTATATATTGGGTATAAGCTTGAAAGCGTTTATGTGTGGATACTATTCAAGAATATTAAATAGTTTTTATATCTTATAATGTAGCAAGTTAAATACATAAATGTACCAGTCATTTACAATTTACCTGGTTCATTATTATCAAAATTGAAAATTTATAAAAACATTATACCTTGGCAGTACATTTGGTGATACGGTATTGACTACAGATGAATTTTTGCTTCCAGTTGTCTCCAGTCCCTGAGTACCGTTCCAGTAGAACTTGTACCAACCGGACTTCAACACTGGTTTACCACGTTTCCCCTCAACAAATACGTGCCACTCGTCAATACCAAACTCTTCATGATTGTTCATGTTGGGCCCTTCCATCAGTCGACGACATATGGGGCGACGCGGCCGGGCAGCAGGCCATACGAGATCAGGTGATTGAGGAGGTGGTGGTGTAGACGCTGTGTCAGGAGTTTGTGGGTACTTGAGTTCAGGAATGAGGGGCAACTCCTCCAGAATCAGATCAGGGGCAGCAGGATATGGTTGTGGTGCAGCATGTTGTGGCTTTGTTTCTGGTTTCAACTTGACTGGTTGACTATGTCGATGGCAGCAAAGATGGCATGTGGAAGATCCATGGTTGAATGATGACCAGTAGGAGTGGGTGATCGTATTTAAGGGAAATGGAAGGGACCTTACTGACTCACTACGCTTGGCACGAGCTAATAATGACCAAATGCCAACGTAGGGACGAGTATCTCACGACTAGTAGACTGAGTTTGAAAAACACAGCCGGTAGGAAACGTGATTTGTCCTGCAGCAGACCCGAGTCTCTAAAAAGAAGCCCTATTGGTAGACTGGGTTGCAAAGCTGACAGTGACTGAGCACGAGCAGACGCAACATGGCAGCGCGTGAGCGGTCGTGCGGGCAATGACCACGACACAGTGAGACTGGTCGTCGAGTTAATCAAAAGAAGCCCTATTGGTACACTGGGTTTCAAACCAGACAGTGACCGAGCTCAAGCGGACAGCCCGGCGCTGGTGGATCAGAGCTGACCACAACATGGCAGCGCGCGAGCGGTCGCGCAGGCGCTGGCCGCAACACATTGAGACTGGTTGTTGACTTTCTCAAAAGAAGCCCTATTGGTAGACTGGGTTGCAAAGCTGACAGTGACCGAGCGCCAGCATACGCCCTGGCACTGGTGGATCAGAGCTGACATGGTAGCGCACGAGCGGTTGCGCAGGCACTGACCACGACACAGTGAGACTGGTCATTGAGTCAATCAAGAGAAGCCCTTTCAGTAGACTGGGTTTCAAACCCGACAGTGACCGAGCTGGATCTGATGGCCCGGCGCTGGTGGATCAGAGCTGACCACAACATGGCAGCGCGCGATTGGTCGAGCGGGTGCTGGCTGCGACACATTGAGACTGGTTGTCGAGTCTCTCAAAAGAAGTCCTATCGGTAGACTGGGTTTCAAACCCAACAGTGAATGAGCGTGAGCTGACGCTGGTAGACTGGGTTTGAAACCCCGTCACGAGCACCACCAATAGTCCCTTTATAATTTGGCATTAACTTTGCGACGCGTTAATGGCAAATCGCTACATTCCTTCAGCCCTAACCCATTCCAGGGTTCTTTGTGACTGCATGCCTATCTCATTGGATCTTCATGTCAGACAAGTCATGAGAACTGTGGGACCTAGTCGACTCTACACTATCCTAGAGTCAAATGAAGATTTCTACATGTTAGTCCAGTACCGTGACCACCAGTACGACCTACCAGCTTGGGGTACATGGACCGAATTCCAGGTTGCCATGTTTGAAGACTTCAGGAATCTGCCAGATCCTGACATGTCCATGGCTAAAAAGTAAGCCTTTGTATCTGCATTATTACATTCTAAGAATGTCTCTCCTCTAAAAACAAAAAGACCTATTTTTTTATATAAAGATACACCTAAGCCTAAGGTTGTCACTATATTCAATTAAGTAGACTGGGTTTGAAGTACCGCTTAGAAATCCACCTTGGTTAGACTGGTTTTCGAACCCAGTCTACCAGACGGAATAGAAAAAAAAGTAGTCTATACGGCCCCCGGCGATGTGGTGACTAACCCCCTCAAAATTAGGGGCCCAAGGGTATGACCATGCGTACATAGGGTATGTCGGTGGGCTATACTCCAACAGAGGCGGCAATACCACCTCCGCCTCTTCGCGGGTTTGAAACCTAGTCTACTTCACTCAAAAAAGACAATTTTATTACCATCCGGTAGACCGGGCTGACTTTACGATATATGATCTGTACCCACAACTACTCCAGGATCACCCCAAACTTTCTATCAATCAGTTTTAAATCTCACATTTTCTCCCCTTTCTAAAGGAGTAATTGGTCTAGCACCATGCTTTTTGTTATAGAATCTTGTGTGTGATTCTTTTGCAACCTGGTCGTTTTCAGACACACTTTTCACATTGGGCCATTTTGACTGCAACACGCTAGGTATTACAGGCAGCGTTGACTGAATTCTCCTACCCATGAGGAGCTGTGCTAGACTATATCCAGTCATAGCTGAACCTCTACCTGAGCTACCACCTGAACCTCTACCTGAACCACCTCTACCTGAGCTACCTTTACCTGAACTACCCCTCTGGATATTTGTAGAGTTACAACAACGAGCATAATGCCCCTGGTTACCACATTCATAACAAGATTAATCTTTCACGTCATTTTTATGATGATGATCAAGAAGTAGGTTACAATTACTACAAAATCTGTCAGAACTCGATGGTCAACACTCTTACTACTAACAGACTCATTTTGTTTCTTTACCATTTCAGAATTACGAACACATTCGATACAATTTTCAAGTGTGAGGTCTGCCTTTAACTACAACTCAAGCGACAACTCTTAAATCTAAAATACCTATAATGTCTCATATCTCCTCATGCTTGTTGTTGAACTCACAAGTCTCTGATGACTCCATGAGAGACCTGTAGAAACTTTCGGCGATCTCTCCGGCTCGCTGAGCATGCAGATGAAAATGCTTGTGGATGATGTTGAGCTTCGGGACAAAGTAACTGTCAAAGCGCTGGAGGATGTGGGTAAAGTTGGGCAGCATTCGCACTGTCCACAGCTGCTGGGGCCATGGCGTTGATTTGGAAACTGTTGTAGATTTTCTCAGCCTCACAACCCATAACATAGACTAAGGAACTGACTTGGACAGCACCGGTGTCACAATCTAACTTGGCTGTGGTCCTGAACCTGAGGAACCGTTGCTTCCACTCAGGCGAGTCAGGAGGCTTGTCAACGTTTTCTTGAATCCAGTTGGTTTCGCAACTAACACTATATCTCCTACTTTGATGTCAGTCTCTTTGGTGTGGAGTCTTTTGTCCGCATACCATTTCAGTTTTTCCATCACGCATTGGTTGTTGTTCCTCATTTCTTTTTCCAGTTGCGTCACTAAGTCACAGTTCCATTCTGGCAGACAGGTCTCTTAATTTCCTTCGCCAGTTTTGTCCTTTCACTTTTGCTACGTTAATGGGTTGTTTTTTTTACATTTTGAAGTGTTCTATTTCACCGGTGGCCTCGGGCCATAAGGGTGTTACACAGTTGTGCTTAATACCATTTTCCTAGGTGTACTTATGGAACTCACAACTGTTTAAGGGCGGTCCGTGTCGGTTTTCAGGATGGCGGGATTTCCGAATTTGCTAAATATCTCATCTATTTCCTGAATTACCTTACTCGTAGTTAGCGTTTGACTGGTATGACTTCTGGGTAACACGTGAAGTCTTCAATAATAATCATTATATAGTCACCATTATCTACATCGTCAAAATTACAACTGACTTGATCCCATGGATGGCTTCCCTTGGTGACATCGGTGAGTTAGGTCAACTACTTCCTTTTGAAGATTTTTCGCGATGCATATCCTATAAGACCTCAATATGATACCACTTTGGGTGACTGTCAGCTCATTTTTGATGTTGTGATACGCCTTCAAATCAGGGTAGGTGTTCGTCTTCTGCCAGTTAGCGTCTGCTAGCACTGCTCTCACGGTCTTCAGCATTTCGTCAATTTCCGACTGAGAGACAAGATCTTTCAGTTCTAGAGAGTGGGTTTGGACTCTGCTGTTACGAAGTTTACATAGTTTTCCGCT
Organism: Lepidonotus clava; assembly: GCA_936440205.1. Taxonomy (NCBI): domain Eukaryota; kingdom Metazoa; phylum Annelida; class Polychaeta; order Phyllodocida; family Polynoidae; genus Lepidonotus; species Lepidonotus clava. The sequence continues at coordinate 5,243 of CAKZFK010000356.1, read as the reverse complement.
ACTTTGGTCGCAAGACGGTCTTCGTCAGTGTTGTAGCTCGGGTGTCTTGAAAATTATGTAGTCTGCTGGATTTCTGCTTCCAGGCATGTACGTGAGGGTCATGTCATAGGGTATGAGGCGTAGACACTATCTTTCTAGCCGGGCAGATGTTTGTGATGAGGCTTTTCAGTAGATTTGAGCAGTGGTTTGTGGTCCTTTACCACGCAGACTGGTGCAGCGACGATATAGATGCAGGAGTGTCCACACGGGCATACTACAGCCAGGGTTTCTAGCTCTGTCTGACTATAGTGTTGCTCAGGTGGGGACAGAGCTTTGCTTGTGTAGGTGATGATCTTCTGTCCATCAGGATGCTTCTGGGTAGGTATCGGAACTAGTCCTCAACATAGATTGTAGTCATTTTATTCAGGTTGAAGTAGGCTACTGCGGGAGAGTCGACCGAGTCATTCTTTGAGAGTGGAGAGTGCATCATCCTGCTCTTTTGTCCAGATCCACTCCTGTGATTAATGGGTGAGTCTGCACAGTGGTTTGGTGAGTGTCGCTTAGTCTGTGATAAATTTAGTGCAGTAGTTGGCCACCCCGAGGAGACTTCGTAGCTCTACTGGATTCATTGGGGGCTGGATAGCATTGATCTTCTCAGCCTTCTTTAGGTCAATTTCAATGCTTTTGTTGGAGAATTTGTACCCATAGAATTCTAGGCAGGATTTTTCAAACTCACATTTTTTCTCATTCAGCGTCAGACCTTTTTCACATAGACATTTAAATACTGCGGAGAGGTTTGCGTTGTGTTCTTCCTGTGTTTTGCCGTAGACTATAATGTCGTTCAAGAAGTTCCTCACTCCTAGAAGTCTGGCAAGGGCTGTCTGGATACAGTATTGGAATATCTCAGCTGCAGAGTATATCCCAAAGTTCAGTCTTTTATAGCATTTAAGCCCCGTACGTGTGAGTCAAAAAGTAGCTGTGTAATGTGAGTCAGGATGAAGTTCAATCTGGTGATATCTGCTGGTCAGGTCTAATTTGCTGAACACTGTCAAGCTGTTTAAATCATGGATGATTTCCTCTACTGTCGGCATAGGGTGGCGTTTGCGTTATATCGCCTTGTTTGTGATACGCATATCAATACAGATTCTGACGTTCTCAGGATCTTTTGGTTTTTGGGCTGTGACAATGGTGGATAACCACGGTGTCAATCCGACTACATCTTCAATGATGTCCAAAGTTTCTAATTTATCTAACACAGCCTAGATCTTAGTTCATAGATGGAACGGCTCTTTCCGATGTGGCTGTGCAGTGCTGATCTCAGATGTAACTGCGTCACAGTTGATCTTGATCAGGTTCAGGGTCTCCCCAGAAGAATGAGATATGAGCGCATGTTCATAGCCTTTGGTCACATAGACCTTCACGATATCTTGAGCATACTTGCTTTTTAATGTCGCAATGAACATGCCTACCAGGAGTATAGGTAGTCGATCCTTGCCGTATGAATACAGGGTTGTGTTGGCTGGTTGCAGTGATGGCTGGTTGCAGTGTTGGCGAAGGGTGAAGAGTATGGTACATGTTTTCGCTAATGATATTTATGGTGGCGCCTATATCGCCTAACATCTTTACTGTGTTGCCGTTAAGTTCAACCATGAACATTGGTTTTGGAGTGTGCGTTAACTTTATAGAGTACAGTGGGACTGTTTTCCATTCTTCATGTATCAAGAAGAGGGTGACAGGACTTTTGCCTCCTGGACCTTTGCCCCCTGGACCTTTGCCCCCCAGACTTTTGCCCCCCGGACTTTTGCCCCCCGGACTTTTGCCCCCTCAGATCAACAAGGCGATATGGATGCCTCTTAAATTTCAAGAGCCCCTGTAATGAGAATTATATTATAGTATTGGGGGCAAAAATCCAGGGGGCGAAAGTCCTAGGGGGCAAAGGTCCGGGGGGCAAAAGCCCAGTGGGCAAAAGTCCGGGGGGCAAAAGTCCGGGGGGCAAAAGTCCGGGGGGCAAAAGTCCGGGGGGCAAAAGTCCGGGGGGCAAAGGTCCGGAGGGCAAAGGTCGGGGGGGCAAAGGTCCGGGGGGCAAAAGACCTAGAACCGAGAAGAGGGATTTGTCCTCGTGTGCTTTGTGATTTTTAACGCTATAGTCATTATCCTGGTGCAGTTGGGCCTGAGTTTTTGTGATGCCGGTTGGGGTCTGCGTCGTACTGTTTGTCCTGCTCCACGTTATTTACATTGCGACATCCTCAACTCAGTAACCACTGCTACGACTAAGGCAACGGTTCTCGAGTCAGGGCATTTCTTATATAGTGCCCTACTGTACCACATTGTCCACACTCGGTGTTGTAGGCTGGAAACTTTGGTTGTCCTCCATCGTGAGGGTAGGTCCCGCCACAGTGATCGTATTCACCTGTAGAGGTGGACGTTGGAGTGTAGGATCTGTATTCACATCCACAATATCCTCCATTGCTAGCATTACGCCCTCTTGAAGTACCTCATTGTTGGCCACCATGTTGACTGTTGCCACATTGAGTGTTGCTGTGTTGAGTGTTGGAGTGTGGGTTGATATATTCTAGTGACTTAAATTACAGTTTTCAGTACAAAAGACTGGCACTATGAGAATAATATAAAAGCATTTATGACTATGCAAGTCTTATCAAAGCACATCTATTATTCAGATAATAATATAATATAAGAGAGCTAAGTATGACTATTGAACTATTTAGTTAGCTCACAAGTTGTGAAGACTGTATAATATACTAAAAACACCCTACTTTTTTCTTACAGTTTTCAGTGTTTACAAGTGTAATGTTCAACTACCCATCTTCAACCTACTACAAATAAACATCAGTTATCTTTTTAAAGAATGTTGCTCGTCAATTACGCGGGTCCTGGTACAATGTTGTTTTATTATAAAGTAAGAATAAAGTGATTATACAGTTAGATAACTAACTGGAATAAAGATGTAAGAATTAATAGGCTACAAACTTGATTGTAAAGTAAAATAAATGAAAGTTTCCAACAATAGAAATTCATGTACAATAATTATTATTAGAAATTAAATGACATTTGAAAGAAAGTATCATAGTGGGGTCTGTTAACAACATTTTCGTTACGCGGCGGATAAAAGCACCAAATTTTGCATGAGGCACCTCTGAGGCATAACTATTGAATCTAGAAGGGGAGCCATCTTGAAATACCAAAATGAAATTTTGACAAATTTTGTATGTTTTTAGCATTTGAAATTTAAGGTATTTGACCAAAACTTTTGATTAGCTTCGATTAGACCTATTGTATAGATTCGAAAGGTAAATAATTGAATTCCCTGTCCTATAATCTACCAATTTGGACAATAGCAATGTGTTTCTAGGCATTTCAGAAGCTGAGATATACGATTATTTCAATAAAAGTCGGCCATATTGGATTTTTGGCCCCCGTCCGGGTTATATTGATATTTCAAGGTGGCTCCCCTTTTAAATTCAATGAAGGGGTCCCAGGGGATCATCATACCAAATGGAATCAAGAAATCTTGTGGCAAAAGAGTTAAGTCTATATCCTTTCTTTTGCATTATTTTGGAATCCAGCAGTCATTATCAAAGGTATCATGCTAATGAATTCAGCCATTTTGAAATTTATGGTATTTTATTGGATGAATATCATATTTATTGAGCCCTCTAGGCTATTGACAACTGATATTAGAACCATTTCCCCTGGCCTTATGTCTTAGTAGCTAAAAATCATAATATTTCTCAAAATTGGTCAGCCATCTTGGATTTTGGATTTCCGCATTGACCTAAAACATAAATAATTGAATTCCCTGACCCATAATCCCTCGATTTTGACACCAACCATGTCTCTTTAGTCTTTTTAGAAGCTAAAATATAATAATTTTTATAGTAAAAGTCGGCCATATTGGTTTTTGGGCCCCCACATCCGTCCTATTGATATTTCAACGTGGCTCCCCTTCCAGATTTGATAGTTATGCCTCAGAGGTGCCTCATACCAAATTTGGTGCTTTTATCCGCCGCGTAACGATTTCTCAAAAAAATGGCCTTAACAGACCCCACTATCAGTAGCTATTGTAACACTTTGAGGGAAAAAAACACCAACTTACTCCATGCCTTTAACTCCTGCTCAGGCGGGGGGGGGGGGGGGGGGCAACTCCTTCTCCACTGAAATAAAAATAATCTAATCAAGGATTGATCATGTTGATAATGTGCGCCCTGCGCTGGATTTAGGTATATGTACAAAGACAGATCCCATTTACAATAATGATTTTACATCATCTGAAAGTTCCCATTTTGCCTTATAATTATTTACATATTTTTCTAGTTCTTATTTTATGACAAAAGAGCAGGCCTAGGTAGCTTTTTGTTTGATTTTTGTGCATTTTTTCATACATTTTATAAAATCAAATCTAGAAATTCTGAAACTCCCGTACCTCCGTATATGTATCCTAAGAGAGCATATCTATGATAGTAACTGAAATATCCATGTTCAAAAAATACTCATGAAAAATCAATCTATCATTTTTACCAAACTTCATTTCAGTGAGTTTTTATCTTTAAGACTGTACATAAAGTTTCTTAGTGTATCTAAAAATGAATTCATTATCCATCAAAGACAGCATGCATAGTGAACCGCGCACTGTGACCCCTTGTCAATCCTTAAAAGAAAGGTTACAGTTGTCATTTCAAAGCTTGTTTTAAACATCATTTCATGTTTTGCTTTTAGTTAAATTAAGCCTTTTTTTAAATGTCGGATATTATCTGGTGACACTATAGACCTCCTGCCAGATGCACGGCCACCCCAATCATTCAAATGTTGATAGTTTGGATAGCTGTGTCCTTTATCTATGACATATTAGAAAATCAGAATTAAGTTTTGCGAAATAGCCATGAAAACCAATGCTTTCTGTCACCTCGAGTTCTGAAGCATACGGCGGAAATCAACAACTTTGCGGGCATGCCCGGCAACTGGAAATCACTCTATGTTCAATAATGAGTGCTCCAGGTTCCATCCACTGTGGGATCAAGACTGCTGGTTTATTACTCTTTTAAGGTAAGGTACACATGATCACCAGGAACAAGCAAAATACGCCTGTAGCGCCCACTACAGACCAATGCATTGCATAGGCAGACAGAAAAGATAGACACCTATATATGCTACCCATTATCATAAAACATTTAATTATTAACCTCAATACAAGACAATAAATCAGTTTGCAATACATCTACAATTCCTTTTACTAAATTGTTCTATAG
>CAKZFK010000355.1:0-11515 GCA_936440205.1 Lepidonotus clava | reverse complement strand
CTAACTAACTGGATTCAAAAAGCCAGTTCACTTGGTGAAATTATGGATGTTGCCATGCACCCTACCAATGGAAATATTATGTATTTAACCACTATGAATGTTGATTGCAATGAGCCACTGTACTATACTGATTTAGAAGGAGACTTTTACCAGTCCTTAGATGGAGGGGATTCTTGGACACTTAAGCAAGCTGATCGCACCGGTATTATTTGGATCAAACGTGACCTTCCATCTACGATTAGAATGATTGATCCAAGAGAGCCGTGGCCATGGGTGGCAACGGGAGGTACCTGGAAAAGCATCAATAGTGGCTCGACCTGGAGCAAAATATCCGAGGGCATTTGGGATACTGGCTATCAAAAATCGGTTGACTCAGCCAGTGCACCTGCCTGGTCCTATGGAAGTAGTTACAATGGATTTTGCAAAACGCTTGGAGAAAGCTTAGCTGACCCGGATGCTCTCTTCTGGACTAACCCCCAATGGGTATTTGCCACACATGACGAAGGTGTAAATTTTAATAACCTGTACACCCAACCCGTTAGTAGCAATACCTGGCAATCGACCGGTTTTGACAATATAGTAATGAATGAGATCGATGTGAACAAGAAAGAGCCTAATATTTTATATATGGCCTGTGCCGATATTGGTGTTTGGAGATCTATGGATCGCGGTGAAAGTTGGCAATCTTGTAATCCATCAAATTTCACTGGTAACTGGCAGGGATTTGGAGGAAATTCACTAACTGTACTAAGTGACCCGGATAGATCCAATGTAGTATGGGCAGGAATGCAGGGAGATTTTTACCAAGATGCTTATATAGTCAAAAGTGATCAATATGGTCTTAAATCATCTTGGATACAATCGGACGCAGGGATTGGAGCTATGACTAGACTCAGTGGCCTTTCTCTTGATGTAAACAGTTCTACATCAAATAGAACATTGTATGTCTCTTCAGATGGAGACATATATAAAAGCACAAATGATGGTGGCACTTGGTCCTTGATAAGAGCTAATGGAGCGCTTCATTTTACAGCTGTAGATCAGGTTAATGGAAGTATTATCTATGCTGCAGGTCGTAACGGAATTCATCGTAGCACAAACGGAGGTACAAGTTGGTCTGATGTAAGTTTACCTTACATGATAGGATCAGAAGATGCTGACTATTGGGATTTCGGATTTGAGGGTGTGAGCTCTGTCACCACGCACCCGACGCAAGCTGGGTGGGTCTATATTTCTGTATTTGGTAACGACGACGGTGGAATCTTTAGATCCGTAAATTCAGGAACAACTTGGACTAAATTGTATTCCAATTCCTATATGAGAACTTTAAAAATCAACCCGCTTAACAGCAACCAAATGTATGGAGGCTCTTCAAGTGCCTACTATGCTGGAGGATATCAAGCTAATTCGCAAGGCATTTTGTATTCAGATGATGCAGGTTCTAGCTGGATCCCGGTTAATGGTCTGACAGCTTTTCCATTTGCCACAAGTATAGCAATTGATCAAACTGCCCCGCAAAGAATTTATATTGGATCTCCTGGTACGGGTATACAATATGCCTATGTAGGCGGATCACACTGCGATCACCAGCTTACACTTGAAGGTCCACTTATTGACGCATCATACCAAGCAGTCGAATCTATTAAGACCAAAGGAGAAATTAATCTGAATCAAAACACCGAGCTTCAAGCAACCCAGGTCATAGAACTCAATCCTGGATTTAACGTCCCTATTGGTAAGACCCTAAGCATTTCCACAGATCTATGCGAAAGTTAATTAATCTAAACCCAAAAACCAATCAATCAGTTCTCCATTGTCCACTATACTCCAAGAATGAGGATGTCTAGTGCCATCTGGTCGATAACCTTTATTATGTGAAGTAATATGATAAGCTTCCGTATTGCCTAATATTCGCAAGTCACCAACCAAAGCGGAGGCGTCCATAGAGTTCATGCCATAGGCATCCCGGTTTCTATTTTCCTGCCACCAATCCATATCAGGTTCAGTATAGATTCGAATAGCGACAGGTAAAAGCCACTTCAATTTTGGGTCTATTGAATCTAGTTTGACATAGGGAGAATAAGCGACATAATTCTCAAATTTCGACCTAGGTGTTCCACCAAGGTTTTGTTCCAACAAATAATTTACCCAAGTAGCCTCACCAACAGATATAGGATGTGTATTATGAACAATAGTATGATGCTGGGCCTTCCAAAACCGCACAAAGTCCAATGGCGAATCACAAAGTGCCAAAGCTTTGGGTTTTATAGGACTAAATCCCTGATAACAATACAAAGCCATTTTCATGGCTCTTGTACCAGCCAAAGACATACCAGTAAACATAATATTGTCAGTTGGAAGATTATGTTCTTTGATTGCCTTTGACAAATACCGATCAATTTGTTCCAATCTCGAAGTATCAAATAAAAAATCAAATTTGTGGCCAGTAGTTACATACAAGGTCGCCACCCTCCTTTCTAGAGCATCGAATGCTAATCGCTGTTCGAAGCCAGGATGACTGGTGTCTCTGCCGCCATGAAAAGTAACTATCAACCCATGAACTTCCCCTTCAGGGTAAATCAAAGTATACCCAGCTTTTTCAGTAGGCACTCGAATGGTGGATGACATGATATCCAAAGAGTCCTGGACAGCTTCTTCATACTGGATGAGAATGTGGGGTGGTAGAACTATGGGTGTGCTTGAGTGTGTGCATGAAGTGAAAGCCAGGAGGAGCAGGAGGAGGTATGATGTGGAAGACTTCTGGAAAGACTCCTGGAAAGGCTTCTGGAAAGGCTTCTGGAAAGGCGCGATTAATCGCGCCTCCTCCCTCTCCTCCCTCTCCTCCCTCTCCTCCCTCTCCTCCCTCTTCACATGCTCTGCTGTATTTCTATCAACTCTCCCTATCCTTTCCAATTTTCAGGATTTTTTCTGATATAATTTCTAATATTTTCATAATATTCTTCTGTCCAAATGATGCGGTCATCAAAACGGGATTGCCAAGCGAATTCAGGGTTCACCTTTCTTGCCTCAAAAGTCACTCTTCCCTTATACCATCTGATAATGGTAGATAAATTTTTGTGCAACATAGGGTTTTTATTTCCTGTTATGCCTCCTCCAGATTTTACTGAGGAGCCACTATCTTTTTTATTTATGATGATAATTCCATGAATATGGTCAGGCATCACAACAAATTCATCAAGTAAAATAAATGGATATTTATTGGGGATATCTAACCATATGGTATTGGCTATTCTTGCGATCTCAGATAAGTTGTCCATGGTGCCAAAATATCTTATTCTAAATTTTGTATTGATGGTAACAAAATAGGCCCCATTCCAACCATAATCCCAGGATTGAAGTCTCGTAGTATCAACTCTATATTGAAAATATCTTTTGGACATCTTCTTAAAGATCTAAAATATCTGAAGCTTTTGCAATAATTCAATTTTTTGAACTGGCTGTCTTTCTAAAAAATGATATATGTTTTGAAGAGATGCCAATGTAATAGGAGCGCTACAATTGAATTTAGGCTCTAGAATAGAACTAATGCAGCCAGTCAAAATATGAAATTCAAAAAGAAACATTAAGGATAGACAAGGCAATCTTAAATCTATTTTATATTTGCCGCTTAAATGAAAATCTCAGTTCATAAAAAACTTTCCTTTCTATTTTTTATTCAGTTTGTCATCTGGGGTGGCTGGATGGTAACACTGGGTTCATATTTACTGAACACCCTATCTTTTTCTGGACAGGAAGTAGGGTACATATATGGTTGTACCGCTATCGCAGCTACCATTTCTCCATTCCTTGTCGGCGTACTAGCCGATCAGAGATTTTCTACAGAACGGATATTGGCATTTCTGCACTTAACTGGCGGCTGTGTCATGATTGCTTGCACCTTTGTACAGGATTTCTCAAAGTTCTATCCACTTTTTATAGTTTACACATTATTATATATGCCTACTTTTTCTTTGACGAACTCCTTGTCGTTTAGGCATATTGAGGATCTTGAAAATGACTTTCCGAAAATCCGGGTTTGGGGAACTGTATCTTGGATCTTTACTGGGTTAATTATTAGTTTCTTTGTTTGGGAGGAAACTGTTTATCCTTTATATATGTCAGCTCTTTTTTCCTTTCTAACTGCCATCTATACCTTCTTCTTACCTAAAACGCCTCCTATCAAAAGCTCTGAGAAAAAACATTGGGTTAAGGGACTTGGTATCGATCTGTGGCCTTATTTTAAAAAATCCAATTTAATTCTTCTTCTGTTGGCTTTAGTTTTTATTAGAATCTCATCTTCATTTTATTATAGTTTTGTAAATCCTTATTTGATTGATATTCAAATCACTTATCCCACAGCAAGGATGACTCTTGGTCAAATTTCTGAAATTGTGATAATGCTTGCCATGCCATTCTTATTAAAGAATATAAAGGCAAAATGGATTTTAGCCATAGGATTTTTCTTTTGGGGATTCAGGTATTTTCTTTTCGATTTAGGATCTCAAAATGGTTATGGCTGGATGATCTATGCTGCAATTCTAGCGCATGGAATCACCTTCAATTTTGGAAACTTGGCTGCTCAAATTTATATTGATCGGATGGTTCCCGAAAGATTGCGAAGTACGGCCCAGGGTCTTGTTGTATTAATTACTATGGGCATAGGCGTGCTGATCGGATCTTATTTTGCGGGATGGGTCGTTGACACACATACCGTTGACACTATTCGAAATTGGGCTTCTATTTGGGATTATCCATTTTGGGCAGGTATTGTAGTGTGTATTTTATTTTTAATTTTCTATCCTAACAAACGTATTCAAAATGTTGATCATCTTTAGGCATAATAAAATTTTGACATTAAGGATTCAACCTTATCTTCTCTGGTTCAATAACTATTTTTCTAGCTCTGTACAATGATCCCAAGGCCTTTTTAAATGCTTTCTTACTAATTCCGAACTGCGTGTAGATTTCCTCAGGAGGACTTTTGTCCGTCAGCTGAATTGTACCATCAGAATCCAAAAGAGATTTAAGAATTATTTGTTCATTTACATCATTGAACTGCTTATAACCTATGGGCTGCAGTGAGATATCCAACTTATTCTCCTCTCTGATTTTTTTTATATATCCTTCAATTTTTTCGCCAATATTTAATTTCCTAAATACTTCATTCTCATAAATAAGGCCCTTGTGCTGTTGATTCACAATTGTTGTGTATCCAAGGTCCGTTTTTTTCATAATCATAAGATCGACCTTTTCGCCTTGACCGACAGTTAGAATATCATTGCGCAATAGTCGGTCAATCTTATTTGTTGCATATAATCGATCTGTTTTAAGATCAATTTCAAGAAATACGATATACCATCTGCCAACTTCCATCCTTTGCCGTTGTTCTCGAAATGGCACGAGTAAATCTTTCTCCAAGCCCCAATCGAGAAATGCGCCTACTTCAGAAACATCAATCACCTGTAGAAACTCAAATTGATGTAGCAAAATTTTTGGTACAAGATTAGTTGCAATCTTTCGATCCTCATAATCTCTATACACAAAGACGTCGATTATATCATCAATTTCATATTCGGCAGGACAATATTTGTTTGGTAATAGAACATCTTCTCCAGACTCGTCTCCCAAGTATAATCCTACACTGGTGCTCCTTAGTATTTTCAGTTTGTTAAATTCTCCTACTAACATTTGCTTTGCTAACATCAATAATCCAAAGCTAAGATAGTATTTTAAAAAAAATTGGCGCTAATGGTTGAGTGAAGTGGAAAATAATTATGTACTTACGAATTCCGGTAAATTAAATAAAAACTAAAAAGGCCACTTTGGAATGACTACACGGATTACTCAGGATCAGCCGTCAATTGCGCTCCAAGGTCCATCTGAAAATTGGCTTCTTTTGAAATATTCAAAGGAATTCCTACATCACTAATGGTTAATACTGAACCCATCTGGAGAGTAGTTATAGTCCGTGCATCTACATCGAATCCCTCTTCGCTACATTGACTGACCTGTATCAAATTATTATTGGTGAGTGTAGTGGACGTTTCTAAATAGATACCTGCAATGGCATTCTTAACAGTTATCTCCCCATTGTTAGTGAGTTCACCTAAGTATATATCTCCACTGCAGCAAGAAAAGGAGTCGATAAAAATGCCAGTCCCGCTAGGCGATAGGTCGTCAATCGAGATGGTACCAGTATTTGTTAATGATCCATAACTACGTACCCCAAACGTGGAATAATCATTAATTTCTATGCTACCAGCATTAATAACCTCGGCATCATGCCTGATATCCATCCCGCGCCTCGAAGATTTGATCTTAATATCAGAAGTGCTCGTAAATTCAGCACTTGCACCCGAAATTAGGATTATGATGCCTTCGCTCGCGCCTTCAATATCTACAGAACCGCTATTAATAAAATGTGCATTACTGCTGATCTTAAGACTTTTACCATTGCTAAACATAAGGTGTCCATTGTTATACAATGTATCACTGCTTCCATTAATATTTATAAAACTTTGAACAATATTATCCATTTCAATAGTGCCAGAATTGAACATATCTTTGGAGGTTTGAATACCATTTTCTTGCACATCCGTAACTTTTAAAAATCCAAAATTCATAATATCACCAAAACTATAAATCCCATCTTCTTGCGTACCCGTAATTATTAATTCTCCATTATTGGTTAGTTTTCCTGAAAATTCAATATAGATTCCCCTACCCGGAGAACCATCGATAGTAAGCATGCCTCCCGATTGGATGATAATCTCAGCCTCTGAGTGAATTTTAATATAGAGTGCCATTTGGATATCCGTAATATCGACCTTACTTGAGGCACCTTGGATTTCAACACTATCTGAGCCAATAGGTACAATACCACCTTCCCAATTGGAGGGAACGTTCCAATTTCCCACCTTACCAGAGATCCATGTTACAACCTCAGCCTGAGAAGGCTCAATAAAGATTGTAAAAACTAAAACAATAACACCTATTATTCTCATGATCATAAGATTATTACAGCTAGTCCAATCAGAAAAATCTACAAATTCATAAGAGATTTTTGTCCGACAGTTTCACTTTTTCCAATACGCTGAAACTCATGCGTTTCCAAATTCAAAAAAAAATAATATTCTCATCCAAAGTAATTCATTTTATGAAAATTGACACCTTTCGGAGTAGACTCGATTTTTAGTAAATATATAATAAAATAGCAATGTTTTTAGGTTAAAACATTTCTAAATATTCCATTGGCAACTTCAAGTTAAGTCCATCAATCATACTGATGGTCGAGCTAGTAGTAGGGCTGCGTCGATCCCATAATTGTTAACGTGGCCATAGCTGATTTCAGATGGCGGAACATTCTAATTTTATATGTCCAGCGATTACTTTTTAGCAAGCTCAAAAGTATTTGGCTCAAATTATTATAGGCTACCTAAAGGTCTAGTTTGCTTTGCAATCCTCTTTTTTACCCAAATCTCTAGAATGCTACTGGCGGATTACCTTCGCTGTAACGAGCTCGGCCATCCCGTATTAGATAACCTGGCCATCTGCTGATTAGGCTTGCTGCGCAACCCTATTTTATTGCAAAAAATTCTAGCCCGAGTGTGCTCGACTAGAGTTTTTTTTGATCGAGTAGAGCAAAGTAAAACAAACTTTTAGACCTACAGGATCTGCAAAGGTGTTTATTTTACTTTTACCCTCTCACACCACCCTGCATACGGATCCGTACAGGGCGGTTCTTAGAGTTAATAAATAGATGATACTGAGCATGCATTTGTTGCAATGATGCGAGCTTAAGTTGCTCAAAATAACTCTTAGGGTAAGCCATATTCATATGACTAGCTCCCGAGTTCCACCATGGGCCTCGTTGATTAAATACAGATATTACTGCATGTTCTTCGCTGAGGCCTCGGGCTATAAGAGTTTTCCTTCTCGTCCAGTTTCGCTTCATTTGTCGCCATTTAATCTTACGTAAATGACGTCTGATCCAACTATCTAAGTCCTTCGTAAATCCCTTTGTTTCACTTAATGAAAAGTAATTCATCCAACCGCGCAACAGTGGATTTAGGTCGTCTTTTACGAAGTCTCCAAGGTTTCTCCCTTTCCCTCTTCGCATTCGCTTCTTCACCTTGTTCTTAAATCGTTTGATACTTTCCTTTGCTGGTTTCAGTTTTACTTTCTTCGTGGATGTAAAACTGTATCCCAGAAATTTCCGATTCCATGGACGAGCTATTCTGCTCTTCCCTTCATTAACTTTCAACTTAAGTTGACGTTCTATAAAGTCCGTAAGGCTTGCCATTACTCGTATCGCTGATCGTTTTGTCCTAACGTATATCTGAAAATCATCAGCGTAACGTACAAAGTAGTGACTGCGTTTCTCCAATTCTTCATCCAATTCAGTTAGTACTATATTAGATAACAATGGGGAAAGCGGACTGCCTTGCGGTGTACCCTTTGTCCGTAAATGTTCGATGCCGTTTAACATCATTCCCGCTCGCAAGTAACGCTCGATCAGATGGATTACGCGTCGATCCTTTATCCGTCTGCTTAACTTTACTAACAGTCTTTCGTGATGAACTTCATCAAAAAATTTACTTAAGTCCATATCTATTACCCAGCGTCTTCCCCTATTTATATGATTCTGTGCCTGTTGTAGTGCATCGTGTGCACCACGGTTAGGTCGAAATCCATAACTCCATTCGGAAAATTCAGCCTCATAGTAGGGACTTAATACTTGATGTATTCCTTGTTGTATCATTCGATCCAATACCGTCGGTATCCCCAGCATCCGTTCTCCGCCTCCTGGCTTAGGAATTAATACTATTCGTACCTGGGATGGTTCATATTCATCATTCAACAAAGTTTTCTTGAGCTTTGACCAGTTCGCTTTTAAGTAGTCCTTCATCTCATCGACCGCCATGCCATCTATACCACACGACCCTTGATTTGTTCTGACTCGCTTATAAGCAACTATCATATTCTCGCGACTGACTATTTGCTCCATTAGCTCAATCGGTAGCTCGCTTTTAAATCTATTATTCCTCAGTTCGTTTGTCGCACTCATTTGACTTATTCTGTTTTCCGAACAGCATCACACAAATGAGCATAAGGTGTCTCAACCTTATCTTCTGCCACTCCTTTCAGACCTGCTAATAATTTATTCATAAGCGTTATCTCTAAGTTCGGTCCTTCCTCTTTATAGCCTAAAGAGTAATATGACCTCGGCTGACTTCTGGATTCTAACAATAAATGTTTATCCAGATCTCCCCGGGTAATGCGCTAATTCCTTCACACTTATTCCTGCCAAATATACACCATCACTTTCCGTACAAGATTTGGACTTTAGAGATATTGGCCTCCTCATCCAGTGACAGTGCCTAACTATTTGATTCCTGTTCGTCAGGACAGTGTTTTGCCTTTCAGCTTCCTTCAAATAAAATCTCGCAATTTTATCCTTGCCGTTCGGCTAATGCTTCCCCTTGTCGGGCGCATAGAGGACTTTCACCTCCAAGTATCAGCGCCCTGCCGGGCGCACCAATAAAAAAGGCTGCCTTTCGGCAGCCTCTATCAGCTTGATGCGGTGGAGGCGGGATTCGAACCCGCGGTACCGCTTTACACAGTACGTCGGTTTAGCAAACCGGTGGTTTCAGCCACTCACCCACTCCACCAAACTCGTAAATTAGAATCTAAATTGTCATTCTAATTACCCTATATTCATTTAATAGGGCTGCAAATCTAAAACTATTTATCATTTTATGCAAGACTTACTCTATTCACTTTCAGTCCTTCATAATACCTGCATCAAAAAGAGGTTCACTAAGGAACCTCTTTTTATAATCCTTTTCAAAAATATAAACTAGTTTTTGACCCATTTTTGTACAATCCTCTCGGAAGCTGTCGATATTTCGACTAGATACATTCCGGCAGTAAATGCAGAGAAATCTATGCGCATCGATGAATTAATATCCATATAATCCACCTTTCTATCTATTAAAATGCTTCCAGATAAGTTCATTACTTTTATACTCCCGCTCTTTTCGTTAGTAGAAGTCCAGATTATATTGGCGTAATCCGTTCCAGGGTTAGGTGCTATGCTTACCTGCCAAGCACTTTTACTACTATGGCCCGAATTATTGGTGGTGATATTTGTTTCAAAAGCAAAATCACAATCTATCGTGATGGTTTGATTTCTTGAAATTGACAACCCGCCACAACTCCTGACAATCCAAGATCTGGTAACAATGCATCCATCTCCGTCATTGCAGGGTCCATTTTGAATAGAACTGGACATAAGTGAAGGATATCCAATACCGCAGGCATCTAAAGTATCAAAATTTGGAGCTGGTGGGATTGGTCCGCAAATAGTTATATCGTCTGGTATAGGAATAGATGGTTGTGGTGGCAAGTTATTTACTTTCTTGTAAGTAACTTTCTGTACACAAAATGATTGGTTACCACATAGATCCTGTACGACATAGGTGATAGTCATTATATGCTGGCACGTCTCTGTGTTGATCAATAAGTGAGCAGGCAGCATGTACATGGTATCTATTCCACAAAAATCCGAGGCAATAATTAAATCAATTTGGTTGATTTCCGGATGCTCTGTCTGGCAGCCTAAAAATAAATCCTCGGGGCATTGCTCTATTACCGGGGGAAGTTCATCGACCGTCCAACTATAACTTTGATAGCATGAGGCAACATTCCCACATTCATCCGTAATAATCCATTTCCGTCCTCTTGAAAACGAACATCCATATATTACAATATCCGAATCATCAATATAATCGATAGTATACCGACAATCATCTCGAACTTTAAGTTTTTTCAAATCTTTGGAAGTAGGGATTGGTAGTACACCTGGGGCAATTGGGTTACACCCTAAGTAAACATCTGGAGGGCATTCAAAGGTCGGTCTTTTCTTATCTTCTACCCAACACCAAATTTGCGTACACTCAATATTATTTCCGTCCTGATCAATCTTTCGATACCGACGGGTCAATTTATGCTTACAACCTTTCTTTTCTAATCGATCTCCTACATGATAACCTGATTGTGGGACACAATCGCTTGGTGGCCATATATCATCAGGATTAGGCCTGGGAATTAATTCTGGATTGGGGTTACAACCCAAGTCAATAGTCAGACCACAATCAATCCTTGATGGAATATCATCCACATAATAAACAAGCGTTTGCTTACATCTTGTTTGGTTTCCGCATTTGTCCTCAAAAGTAAATGTTCTTACAATAATAACTTTACATCCTATTGTGGTCACAGTATCCATATAAGATATAATCACCTTATTATCCCGGCAATCTGTTTTAACTTTGATTTTATTGAGATTTGGTTTTGGAATTTCTTTTGGATTTATACCTAAGTCCTGGTCTTGGATGCATTCTACCGAAATTCCAGCGGACAATGAAAAAGTGTTTAATAGCAAAGCCACCAGCAATAATTTAATATGATTTTGTTTCATGTTTCATTTGGTTTTATTGAAAACAAAATTGGG
>CAKZFK010000354.1:0-11861 GCA_936440205.1 Lepidonotus clava | reverse complement strand
GCCGACCCCGACCCCGTTACCACGACGGGTGGCGGCCGGCAGGTGGCAGTGTCACATGTGAAAAGTCGCCGCATCAAGGAGGGAAGACACACTACCCGAAGCTTCTGATTCCTACAAAATCATGATTTCACAGTAGGCCGATGGTGTGGATAAGCTTCTCTGGAATATAGTTTGGAAGGGAAGACTTGGTCTTTGGTAGCACTATCTGTAAAAACCTATAACGTCAGTTCCCTATTTTGACACTAGTCGGCAGCACGGCCTGACCTTTGACCCATAATAAGGTCAATAGAAGGAAACATGGCGGAAGAGGTGGAGGAGTCGGATGCCTTGGTGAGTGTTTTTCTCTGTTTACTAAAGCCACGAGCCAGGAAAGACATTATGCGTGTATGTCCTCTTATTTTATCATTGTAACGAACATGTTGTTCCATATGCACTAGTCCATTTGTCTCAGAGAAGTGAGAAATCGGGACAGAAAGTACCAGCTGAGGCCTACGTTGGGTTCGGCCCTCGCTGGGTGACGGGTTGAGCTGTCACTGGCCAACGTTGTTTTTTTGCTCTCGTTTTTCTGTAAGGGGGCGTTTTCAGAGTCGCTGTTTATGGTTGATTTTCTCCGGCCGGTGCCCTCACGGAAAGATGGCCCCCTCCTCTCCTCCACTGACTAGGAATAGGGACGAGTTAGCTTTGAATCCCAGAGTCAGAGAATGTACTATGTCTATGTCTAGTATAGAACTTAGAAGAGAGGGATAACGTCTTGACTCTTGGTGCCCACCCAGGTATTATAAGGTCTTAGAGTGTCTTATTTTGGTTTTGCCATTTATAAGGCTATTAGAAAGGTCTTATTTTAGGTCCAGAGCAGGTCTAAGAAAGGTCTTATATTTGGTCAATCTCAATGTATTACAAGATATGATTTTTCCTTTGTCATAATAGGTAAAAAAAAATCTTCCTAAAATGTCTTGAAAAGGTCTTATTTTGGTACCTGGTACCCGACAAGATATTATGAAGGTCTTATTTAGGTCTTATTTTGATTTCTGAAAGAGCGTCGGCACCTTGTATCTAGTTATCTTCAGCTCTAGATGTTGGTGTGCATAGCAAACATTGTGCCGTTCAGAAGGGGGCCCCTATTCTGAAAGTGTCTTCCCCCCTCCAAAAAAAGAAAGACAGAGAAAAAATAGACGTGGGCGGGGGAATGGGGGGGAAAGGCGGGCCTTAGGCCGCCGACCTTCTCTACACTCCTTCTACACTAGGTTGTCTCAATGCATTTCAATGGGGGTCAAAACAGTTGTTACAATTTTGTCACAAAATTTTCGTTCCACTTTTCTCAGTAATGCCAGCATTAGAATCTTCAAACCATATGTATTTCTCTACTTCTGTTTCTAGTATATGGTGGTTTGGTTCTAAAATTCTGAAATATTTGGTTGTTTTCTTGTAATTTCGGAGACAATCCATAAGTTTTTTGTAACAAAATTGAAATAGGAATTTCCTATAGTAAAGAAAGTAGGTCATCACTCTCCACGCACAGCAAATATTTTTCCCATAGGGATACATGGAGATTGACAAAGAATGTTTCACTGTCAAATTCCTCACACTCTCCAGACACATGTTTAGTACTAAAATGGTAACTTGTTATAATGATTGCGCAATCCACCGCCCGCCTCCTTCGGTATGGCAGTACCCGAAAATCTAGTTCTTTCTTGGCCTTTTCTTACTTCTTTCAGCCCATTCTTTCCCCTCCTGGCCCCCTGGATCCCCTCCCAGTCCTGCCCCTGTCACTGTGTCCCCTACCCTCACTTTCTTTCCCCACTCGGTCCCTTTTTTTCCACTCCTAGCACTATGGGTCCCCTCCCGGCCCTTTCTTTCCTTCATGACCCTGTGTGCCTCCTCCCCTCCCTTTCTTTTCCTCCCCTCCCTTTCTTTTCCCTCCCTCCCGGCCTTGCCTTTCTCTTCCTGGCCCTGTGGCTTTCCTCCCGGCCCTATAAGCTACTCCCATGCTTCCCCACCTGGCCCTGTGGCTGTGGAGGTGTGTAGATGGGGGGGAGGGGTGCCTCTGTCGCATGTCAATTTTAAGAAATGGCTGTGCCCCATATCACTATCTTTTAATTATTCATGTCGATTTAAAGAACCCTCCATGTCCCATGTCAAATTTAAGGAATACCCTCTCAGGCCTCTGCCATGTCATTTATTTTCTTGTTCACGTCGCTAAGCTATCGCTGGCTCCTATTCCCTGGAAGAATGAATTTATGCAAATAAAAAATATTAGAAAAAACACTTTTGTTAATACTGTGATGATACTCAGAATGCTTCAGATGGCACGATTCGAATGAGAGGCTATCTTTTAAAAGATTTTCTGGGGTTGCCCCCCCCCCATATCCCCCAATGGAAGGGGGGAACCAGATCTGGGCAATGAGAGGATGGTGAATTGGTCCGCCTAGCCTAGGGTGGAAATCTTACCTCAATTAGAGCCTATATGCAATAAATTTTCACCTTTTGAGATGTGTTTCAGAATGTGTCACTACTGAGTCATCTAAACCGGGCACACCTACAAATCAAAAAAATCAAATAGTGCTTTATTTTTGTCTCCTATTTTGAAGTCAAAATGTAAAAATGATATTCATGGATTGCTGTTTGCTCTTTCAGAGGCAGGAGTACGAGTGGATAATACGTGAGGAGGTTCATACAGTTCTTACCGAGCTGCATAGCATTCTGACGGTAAGTCATAGACAGCCTGCATGGTCATCGAGCACCTGACTCTAATCCGTCCCTGACCTACTTTTTTTATATCTATGTTTATTCTGGCTAAAGCATTAGTACAAGTACTAGTTTTCATTACCCGCCAGGGTATAAATTTTACATTCAATCTATTTCTCAATATTATTACAACACAAAAACTTATCTTTTATATAATACTAGTTTGAGTGCCTAGCAGACTTGGACGTAACTGCAGTCTAACCTGACTGTTGACTTCATGGCCATCTGACCGGCGGACCCCCGACTCCCTTATGACGTAGCCCTTCACAATGCGGTGTTCAAAATTATGATTTAATTCTGTACACTTACCGGGTACACAGCTTTGGAAAGTTTGGGCATAGCAACACTCCCATGCACTCTCAGCAGTTTAGATCTAAACAGTGATCATGTCAGAAAACATTAGATGCGCCAATGGCGCACTCCTCTTTGAAGTAAATGAGACATAATATTATTACCAGTAAACATGCCTTTCTTTTACATTGTAATATGTGTTATGATCGTAATTTTCACTGTCTAAAGCTATTTTATCAATTTGTCAAAAATGTGTGCACTCACTGGATGTACGTCTCTACAAAACTGTGAACCCCAGATTGTGTTAGATCTACTCCCTGACTGCATGGTTCTTGACAGTATGACTATCTGATTGCCTGATTCCTGACTGTGGTACCACCTGACTGCCTGACCCAGAATGTGTGTATGTGACCATCTGACTGTCTGATATCCTGACTGCGCTACCTTTTGTCCTTTATGTCTGCTTGACTCCTGAGCATGGGACCCCAGACTGCATGAACACTTATAGTGTGATTGTTTGACTGTGTGATCTTCTCAAGAGAAATTGCTAGGACTGCATATTGATACAGCATTAAAGGCCCCACTGAGGCCCATACTTTTATGCCCTTCAAAATTTGAGTCACTACACCTTTTGAAGCTTGAAATTTGTTCAAGGAATATCCCTGAAATCTAGTTTATAGGCTCGGCTACCTTATTTTGGGAACACCTGACTGCCTTACTCCATGACTCGTGTAGATGTGACCATATGACTGTGTGAACCCTGAATGTGTGACGTTCTGACCTTCTGACCTTCTGACCACTTGACCACCTGACATTGACTCCTAAACAACACTGAACCTTTACAAACATTGATTTTGAGCTCAAGCCCTCGTCAAACGGAGCCCTTCAGTTTTTAATTTTCCGTCTGCACCATAGATCTACATGTTACGTAGGTACTTCTCTTCACTTCGTACAGAGAGCTGTCGTTATCAGGTGTCAGACGATTTTTGTAAAGGCGTTTTACTCTTGACTGTCTTTAACAGGTACTTGACTTATCAGATCTGAACTATGGCACGGCCTTTCACACTGTAAAACAAACATGATTACATTTAGAAACGTGTAGATGTGGTAAGGGCAGAGGCACAAACCTCTGGAAGATCATGTGTTACACGTGAAGAAGTTAATAAAATGCCCCCCCCCCCACTCGCAAAAAAAACAAAAAAAAAAACAACTATGGAAGAGACCAGTTGCAGAATAAGCCAGATACTATTTCATCCACATAAACATTAGTCGGTAAAAACTGTCCAGCAATCTTTGGGGCACTCGGGGCTTTCCAACTATCGACTTTTCTCTCCCTGTGATATCATGGATTCACAGCCCATACCTGAAGCGGAGGGAATACAAAGAACAATGCAGTGATCAAAGTGACACGATTTTTCTAACTCATTCAGTTATTGAAATAAATAACATAAGCCCAAGAGGTCATTGCCAGATATATAATAATAAAAATTAGTTCTAGACATCATTAACATACCGTATTGTTTAACAACAACATGCAGATGACGGCCCTCTAATAACAGGTCTAAAAGTCAGTTTTTATTTTTAAATACCAGTTTACCACCAGCCGGACTTAGAATTTTGCTGTACTTTGTTTTTGCTGCACCTCTCGAGGGCTAGTGGGAATCGATCCAGGCCAGCGGGCGTGTACAGACACTAACCCTATTTCTCTTTTTCCGTTCCCCCATATTGGTTCCTCCCATCTGATTCTCACTTCTCTATCCCGTTTATTCATCTTTCCCCCCCCCCCCCCCCCCCCCCATCCCTCTCTCCCCGGGAGCTACATCAAAGACTCACAGCGGGGTGGGACAGTGTAGTGGGTAAGGTCCTCGCCTCACATGTGGCCGGACCGGGGTTGAGTCCTCAGTGGGGAATTTGCATGCTACACTGCCTTGCCTTGCCGTCGTTCTTACCCCCTTAGAATCGGCCAGCCAACTGATAAACACAAACGTGAGTGATCCTGATATAGCTGAAAAATTGCTGAGCAGAAGTTAAACTCCAACAATCGTCATCATCATCAAAGACTCACAGACCTGTGTAGTGCCCTTCCTATGGGGCGCTGCGCATCAAAGCAGCTTCGCCTCTTTATATGTGAAGGGGAAGGGCCTCCACTTTCCCTCCCAGACAGAAAAGGTCAAGACCTTGTTCCCGCTTCGATATGACCTCTAAAATGGCCACGTGGTTACAGCCCACCAATTACCAACCCAATCACCTCACTCCTTAGCCTGTCGGGTCAAACACCTCGTTAGTACTCAGCCTGCGTTGAGGTGAGTCAGCTGAACAGGCTACCTACCCTTCTGCTGTCCCCCGGGGGTCTCAACTATGCCATTGTGTGTGTGTCAAAAAGTGAAGGACATGGGTCCTTTTTCAGCCTCAAGTGAATGAAATGAGTGAGACAATCTCGCTCAAAATGAGTGTAAAATTTGATGATTCACTCACTTTGGGTGGCAAATTTCTGAGGAATTATACACAGTGTTATAGAAAATTGTTCATACTGAACTAATTCTATGTTAAAAGACCAAATAGATTAAAACTTAAGGCATTCAAAATGGACTTAATGCAATACTAGTATATATATTTCTATTAAAAACATCTAAGTGGTATGAATTATGTAGTGCATCCCTTCTTAATGGCTATTTTTTGCAGCAATATGGGTCCTTCAAAATGGGACTGTTTTCAAAACCTGGACACACACATCCAGACATTGGGAAAGCAAGATCCCCCCCCCCCCTCACAGGGGCTGCTCATCAGAATCTACTCCGCCTCACTCCCTCCCCTCCCTATTCCTCGCCCGCTCTCTCGTCCACCCAGACGCATTACAGTCAGTAGGCCTCCTGTTAATGTTAGTATTGTTACGTCTATCTGTCTGTGTCTAGGAGCTTCATCAGTTCACATATATAGGTGTGTTGAAGACAGGTGTCTATTCTACAAGGTGTCTGCAGCGACTCCTTATTTATAGATTATGGGGTCGATAGCCCATTGAGCGCACATACCGGGTTGATAGTAATCAATAGGTGTGGACACGGACCTAATGATTGCACACGGCAGGTGCGAGGACGGGCATATCAAATATGGCCAGCTGTTTGTGA
This sequence comes from Lepidonotus clava, assembly GCA_936440205.1. Classification (NCBI taxonomy): domain Eukaryota; kingdom Metazoa; phylum Annelida; class Polychaeta; order Phyllodocida; family Polynoidae; genus Lepidonotus; species Lepidonotus clava. The sequence continues at coordinate 5,700 of CAKZFK010000354.1, read as the reverse complement.
AGCACATCTTGATACGCACTTTAGATTAGTGAGGCCCCTATTGAATAGTCCCCTATATTATGTAATGGCGTATTAGAACGCGTCATGGTGTATTAGCATGATGGCTGACTTCGCATTCACTTCATGGGTTGCAACTTCATGATTCATTAAACAGAGCTGTACATATGGGTATAGACCCCGAAAATCGACAGGGCGACATGGTCTTTTCTTTAATTCTTTAAGAAAAAAACCCCGACATGACATAGGCTATTTCTTAAATTGGACTTGGGACATAGACAGTTCTTAAAATCGACATGAAAATTCAAAATATAGCGACAGGGGGCATGGTCATTTCTTAAATTAGACATGCGACATGTCAGGGACCCCCACATCAACACCTCTGTAATAAAACGTAAAGATATATGGCTCAAACTAAATCTTATAGAAAAACAATATACTCTAAGTTTTGCCTAAACATCAATTATAATGGCCACAGCAGATAAAGTACCTAGGCTAAATAACCTGAATTAAGACATTTTAATGTATCTATTGAAATTGTTTACGAATCCAATCCTTGAGACAGCTGCGCTTATTGATAGTGTCTACACTGAATGGTGGGTTTGATTAAACAGAAACACAGGGAAGAATAGGACAGGGACATCCGAATCGTAGGGGGGCAGGGTGGTCTAGTGGTTAGCATCTTAGCATCTTAGCGTCTTGGCTCGGGTTCAATCCTTGGCGAGGACAGTTAGTTTACCTTACCTTGCCATTGTTCTCACCCCCATAGATTCGGTCAGCCAACTGGTAAACACAAACGTAAGTTGGTCCCGATATAACTGAAAAATCGCTGAATGGACAATAAACTCCAGCAATCATCATCTGAATCGTGGTTTGGATGATGACAATACGGACAGTGATGTAGACTGAGACCAAAAAAACTGCCCACCTGACCGGAGCAGGTATTTCAAATAGAGATAGTGCATGTAAAACGTTAAAAGATTCATTTAACCAAATGGGCAGTCACATTTCTATTTCACATACTATATTGTCAGACTTATTCACACCTCCAACAATGTAAGTGGAGTGAAGTAAAAAAAAAGACCAACAAAAAGTGGCCGTAATGTACACACGTACTTGGTGGTACGCGTCTATGCGTGTCTGGCTCCTCCGCTCTCAGTTTATTTAGCACTCCCGGTTATGGGTCAGACACACAGAGTTGGCCTCAGCCATGTAGACACACTTTCCAAACTGATTGCATAGGTCAAGAGATTACCAGACGGCCTGTCAATATAAAACGATATATATTATGTCTGAAATCTGACCTTTCGAAGTAGTACACATGGATTTTCCTTAATATAGAGTTACTAGTATTGGGTACTAGTAAAAGTCCTGTAGGGCTAGTGCAATTTGTTAGCAACTATCCCAGTGGACTAGTGAAATTCTTAACACTTTTGATAAATGACTTCATACAAGTGTATCTATGATCCGGGCTAGTGCAAATGTAGGAACACTAGCTCCGAGCACTAGTGGACAAAAAAAGTTAAAGGGAACCTTGCACATAAGCACAGGATCGTTATTTTTCCATGAAATCAGTACAGTATTTCATTAATATCTTGAACTTTTATTTCTGAGGGAAATCATAAGAAAATTCCGTGTTAGAACACAATTAGGGGTAATTTAAAAAAAACTTGCATTTTTTAAGGGAAATCCCCAAATTTGTGACGTCACACAGTGAGTAATTGGGGAACCCCAGGTATTAAAAAAAGGGAATCCCCCACTCTCAAAAATAAAAAGGAAGGACATTGAAGTTATGCATACAATATTTTTATTTAGGCCCATACAGGCTATTATAAATTCTATTGTTTACCAATCTAAATGTTCACAATAACCTGGGATTCCCAAAGTTGTTCTAAAAGAAATTCCCCAAATTATGACGTAGCAAGGACAAGACTGAAAGCCAAGAATTTAGGGAATTCCCAAATTTTGTTTTCTTTTCTAAATCATTCTCTGATAACTTTGCTAATGTTGTTGGTTATTACATTTTTAGGATACATAGCTGAAATGAAATCCACAAAAATTGGAGTCTTGTGAATTTATGTGCAAGGAACCCTTTAAGGAAAACCCTGAGTACATCTTCACACCTCAAGCCATAAACCATTAATTACCTACTTATTTTCACACGATTCCTAGCCCCCACACAAGACCCCTTTAGTATGTAATATGTATACATTAAAAAACCTCTAAAGCTCTAAAGCCCTTGACCCCTCTTTGTGCATACGTCATTAATGGACAGTCCCTTACCCAAACCTCCATCGCATGGTGTCTCACCATGATATTTTCTAGAATTAAAGATTTATACACCCCATATTCTGAGTGTGACAAAGCTGTAGGCATGTCTTAGGTTTTAAGCCCTCAGGTCCCTATGGCAGCCGCCTTCCTGCTGTCTCTCCAACTGCAGCGCAGACTTCTTAGTAAAGCCGGTTGTCGGCTATAGATCAGGGAAGTAAGAAAAGGGGTCCTAATATTCCCTTTGGTTGGGTCTTGGGAATAACTAGGGTTATGGTTGATAATGTTTATTTCATGTTTTTTAAGTGTTTATGTTTGTTCAATAAGTATAATTTTACCTAACACAAAGCTTACGTCTATAGATAGATTTTGTATTATGCCAATTGATTTTTGGGAGTCTCTATAGATCTGGTCAGCAAGAAACAGCTCATTTTGTGTTCCTTTTATTGTGACATAGCGATAGTTAAGAGTTCTGGCTAGATATTATAAATGTAACTTTATATGAAGTGTTGTACATTTACAGGACACATATTGTCTTTACACTTTGAATGTGCCATTAGAGTTGCATTTTGGGGGATTTAACGAGAACATAAGAAAAGACGAACTTACAGGAGGTGACAGAAAATGATCGGGTTTTTGAGTTGTTTCTTGTGTCCCAGATCTATAGTTATATCTTTATAGTATAGTAGCTAATGGTGGGGACTCCCTCAATCAGTCATGTCTTTAGCCATTTAATTCTCTTTGTTCTCAATGACCAGTTACACAATCTCATGTTCAGCAATTGAAGGGCATTATCCTCCAATTGTTGTTAGAATCAGGCAGTGTGAGAAGCTAGAAGTAGGTTACATAACCAATGCCTGACCTAAACAGCCCCTACCCCTTCAAATTAGGACCACCACTGTCACCTGCACCTGGGCAGTCCCAGGTGGGTGAGTGATAGGTCACTCAGTACTGGAACCTAGTAGTTGCCCTTTCTTAAACCCCTCCCTGAGCTGTGCATGACAGCAGGAGTGGTGGTGATCAGCACCTATAGCCCATATTACACATAGCCCGCTGGTATTAGGAGGGCCTTTAGTTTACTGAGGGACGACCAATGCTCATGCATGAGCGGAACTTTGTAGCTAATTTGCTTCTTGTTAGTTGGTTGAGGTTTCTTGTCTGCCAGCTCTATAGTGGAGAAGCTCCCAGCGGGAGGGGGGTATTTACAATCCCTAATAAGTCCCAAGGAAACGAATGTGAAGTTGTTTTATTTTTTTGTGAAAGTCGCATTGCCAGATGGCAATGACTTTTGCACACTGTGCAGCCCGACCCCTCCCACCAGAAAGACACAGTTTGTGAACCCTGAGACTAGTCAATCAGAGTCCTTATTAGTACCCATGACAATGATTTTATTGACAATGACAATGACTTTATTCACTTCCTCGTTAAGAGGCATAGGAAAACTACAATACATTAAGAACAGGGGTGATATATACAATATAAACATTTGGATGCTGAAGTGTGAAAAAGCATCAGATTAACATAGATAGATGAGATTCACGTTTCTGTTTGCCATCTCGTAGCACTGGTTGTAGCACCAACTGTTTCGGTGGGGCGTGTACTATTAATTGTGTACAATAAGTACTATACCTTAGGTAGTCACCTCTATAGTTATAGTATAATTTAGGTAGTAGCATGAGGAGTAGTTCAAGATAGTGAACAGTGTGCTGCTAGGCCAGTACATTAAAATATACAATAATAATCAGTTTGCTGGTCAGCTAGTATGCCTGTGAGTATGACAGTTACATAAATAAGTACAATTCACCATGCAACACAGTACCAGCATCATTTATAGCACCAATACTTGTTTGGCAAGACACATCATAAATTACATTTTGACTAGTAATTGACTAGGTAGGTACTTAAGGTTGAATGAATTATTAAAGGGCCATTCCAACAAGACAATTTTAGTCCCAATCACTTGCATAGATCTTGGGGCGATAAATATCAATCCAATTGACCCAATTACAAACTGTCTCACTCATAGCCAGGAAAACTGCATGGGAACTAAATTGTAAAAGAAGTGAAAACCTTTAATTGGAAAACGATGTATACAAAAAAAAAAAATGTTGAAAAAGCAAGGAAATCCCATTTAATCCTGGTTACTATGTATACTCTCTGATTCAAATTAATCATTTGAATCAGAGTGTATGTAACCAGGATTATAAACTTGCATTCTAATGTAAAATGTAACTTTAACTCGCTTAGAATGTACAGGATTTCATCTTGTCCTGAATTTGATTGCTTATAGTATCGAGCCACCGTATCAACAACCACATCCCATTGCCTGCTTTAGTGGTGTATACTACTATAACATGGTGTACGTCTGTCAGCGGGTCATACGTCATCGACATACTCAGACCTATAGTATATACCGTCAGCCGTGGCCCCCGTGTAGTACATCTTCCCGGAGGGCGGCGGGCACCAGACAGGGCACTTACTGAACCTGTCCCCGGCCCATGAGCCTTAAGTGACGCCCCAACCAACAGCCCACCCATCAGCAAATGGCCATGCAATTCAGTTAGTGTCGTCTTTTCTTTTGTTTTTTGCCATTTCTTTTATCAGTAGAGAAGAGGGAGTCCCAAGATTGAATTGCTATTCTCAAAAGGTAACGAATGGTATACTCTGTCTTTGTTTTCACCATTGCTATTTTGCAAAAACATCATTCAACCTAATCTTTAATTGGTTCATGAGTCCCCAAACAGTGTAACTCAAGACTACACTATAATTATATGTATATATATAATAATATATATTCAAAGAGCTGAAGGCCAAGGCCAAGACTATGTGATCACCTCCCATTGACGTAGATGATGTGTGTATCGGAGCCACTGAGGATCAGGGGTAGGGCAGGACCCTAGTTTAACTGTGAGAGTCTATTTTGCGGGGATCTGAACTCCAAAGACAGTGTCACAAATGCCGCATTTTTTCTACACTTACACTTTAACTTTAAAGGATACCTAGCACACAACAGCGGGAGTGCTATTTTTCAATAAACTTGCACAATTCATGTAAGAAATGATTGAAGGAAAATTCCTAATTTACACAGAACTATGGGTCATTGAAAAGCTTATATTTTATCTCGTTTTATCTCCGCCTCTGGGGAGTACTGATCAGCCTAATAGTCACGGAATTCCCAAGATAAAATTGCTTTCCTGAATAATTCCCTAAGACCTCAACGATTTCATCTTTTTTCTTTTGAAATATATTTAGAATACTTAAGTCAAGTTAATTACATAAAAAATAGCAATTCATGAATTTGTGTGCAAGAAACCCTCTAAAGTTTATATCTGCTATAAAAGGTTGCCTCATGGTCCCCTCCTCGTGGTCTGCACACTTGGTATGGCCATAGTGTCCAAGTACCCAAACGGTTTTTTTGGTTAGTAAATTAAGATC
>CAKZFK010000353.1:0-11923 GCA_936440205.1 Lepidonotus clava | reverse complement strand
AATCAGCGCACGCACTACTTTCTCCGAAAGGAAATCAAGGCGGGATGGTGACGCAGTTCCTTCAGGATGATGGATGCAAAAATTGCATGAGCCATCTCATTGGGATGGCTTTCCCATGGACTCACATGCATGGCAACCCCATCAAAAAGTTTATAATAGTTTTCCGTTTCAATAACATCCATCCCTGCTTGCTTCAGTAAGGCTTCGGCAACCCTCGTGATCTGATGCCCATCATGTCCATATCTCGGCAATTGATCAAGTACCATTGCCAGAACCGGCGGGAGTCCTTTCTTTGTGACAAACTGGTTCATGACCCGTACATCATGTCCAAACCGCTCCTGATACCCTTCAAAATCTTGGAGGATATCATCAAAAAAATCAAATCGTAGTCCGAGGGTCCGTAATAACTTATCATAACGATCACTTACAAACCGAGAAACGCGGGTATTCTTAATGAGAAAATCCTCTACCTCTTCCGAAATGGGAAACTCAAAGCCTCTAGACGGATATTCCCCCTTTCCCCTGGGGAGAAAATCATTCTGACATATGCCGTAGAGCACGAGATCCGGACGAACATGTGGCAGAAATCTTCGTATGACGGCCAGTACATCCTCACTTTGATATATCCACTAACACCAAGATTGAGAACCTCGACCTTGTAGTCTCTTTCTAGCTCTTCCTGGATAATACTTGAATAGGTAAACTTTTCTTCAATACCATACCCATAGGTCAAACTATCCCCAACGACCATAATCCGAAATGTTTGAAGGGGTTTTGGGGGGAATGGGACGAGTGCGCCGGAAGCGACCTATGTCATGGACGTGTAATACATCATGCCAATAATATGCAGAGGTCACGCCAGGAAGCGTGACCGTACGCCGTTCCCATTGGGCCGGCAATGGTCAACATGTGTTGGCGTTTCTTGATAATCGCGAGGTCCTCGGTGTTTAAACGAAGGTCAGAGGGAAGAGCCAACGTACTCCAATCTTTCTTTGTCACCTGTTGCTGAGGAAGAGCTTGTTGTTCATGCCATGCTAAAAACCCTTCTAATCCCATCACGACCAACATCACCGAGCACCCGACTAATGATAGGTTGGTGAAAGGATTCTTCAATTCCTGTTTTCCCAGAAAAAGAGTACCCGTACGGATTCCCGCTCCTATACACATCATGCCTGATACCAACATGATCGTCATGACTAACCAAAACGCCAGATTCGATTGACCACCCCAAAAATACCATGAAAGACAGGCACATATGCCTGACAACAAGAAAAAAATTGAGCTTCGATATAAGGCCTTTGTTGACCTCTTTATCAAAAATTGACCTCCCAAATACTCTTGAAATAGATTCATGCTGATCTAGCCATTCTGCTCAACCACAAAAGAAAACGTACCTCTTCGGTTACACCCTGCCACCAATCCCACGTGCCTGCGCTGCGACCCTACACAACAACAACCTCCTTCTTCCGCCTTCTCACACAAAAGATCTTAGAACTCCTCAATATGCCATTCCCTTATATGTGGGAAATCGGTGCCGCGGCCTCCCCTTCCTTGCCCTTGGTATAGGCTTGCATAAGCTGTTGGTACTCCTTTTCTTGCTGTCGAACCATTTCCCAAATATCAAACTCGACAGAAAGTTGAGGCCCATGCTGACTCATCTGAAGTCTTTTTTCAGGAGAGCGAAGCAAGATTTTTACTCGTTCGGCAAGAGCCTGTACATCGCCAGCCTCTACAAGGTACCCATTGACACCATCGGAAATGACTTCAGCAGCTCCATCTACCCTGGTGCCGACGACAGGCACTCCAGCAGCGATAGCCTCCAAATACACTCGCGGCAGTCCCTCCCATAAGGATGGGAGAACGAAGACATCAAGACACTTCATAATTTCGGGAATGTCTCTTCGCCATCCAACTAATTGAACCACCTTTTGCAATTTCAAACGGATAATCTCCTGTTCCACCACATGGCGCAGCTCTCCATCCCCTACAAGCAGGAACCGAGTGTCTGGGAAACGTTGATAGACTTGCTCCGCAAGTCGTATAAAATCTAACGGAGCTTTTTGAGGCTTTAACGCGCCAACCATACCCACTACAGGAATTCCTGTCTGAATTCCGAGTTCTCGTTTCTTGGCTTCAGAATCCACCTGCGCCGTTCGAAATGCCTCTACATCAATTCCACTTCGTATCACCATTGATTGTTCTGGAGTAAAGAAGCCTAACTGAATTCCTAATTGTTGATTCGCCTCCGACACCGCAAAGACCCGGGTCGTGCACTTTGAGATCAATCGCTCCAAAAGAATCAATGCCTGTCTCATGAGAGGATGATGTTGTGGGGTAAAACCATATCCATGAATTGAATGGATGATCACGGGAACCCGCACAATCCAGGCGGCCATACGGCCAAGAATTCCAGCTTTGGAACTGTGGGTATGCACGATCGCTGGTTTAATTTTCAAGAAGAGACTGACTAAACTCAGGAAGGCTCGAATATCTGAAAGGGGACGAATCGGTCGAACCAGCGTTGGAACTTGAAAAAACTCTACGCCGGGAATCGTACGTCCTTCATCATCCAGTAAACCCTTTTCACCAACAATTAGTACCGGGCGAAATTTTTTTCGATCGAGTTCCCCAACCGTAAACAAGGTGTTCTGCTGAGCCCCACCAAGTTCCAGTTTCGTCACAACATGCACGACGGTAAGGGGCATAGTCATTATGAGACAGCGGGAATCTTCTGCTCCTCACTGTTTCCTCGAAGACGCTCGGCTAATTGTTTCCCTTGGGCAATCGCATCTTCCATCGACGTATGTTCCCAACGGCCATATCTTCCCACAGAATAAATCCCTCGCTTTTCAAGTTCGGAGAAAATAAAGGGTAATACACGGGAACGATATTGATCATATAAGACATAGGCATAGCGGATATCACGGACATCCTCCACAATAAGTTTTTCATGAGGTTGAAAGATCCCCACGCGTTCTAGCCCTAACCGTACTTCTTTGATGAGATCACGGCTCGATACGACATCGGCAGATTGATGCGATATTTCAACATACAAGGAACTACAGCCAGAAGGCCCAAGTGAAGGAGAGAAATTCATAGGAAATCCTGCACGATAAAATGGAACACTCTTCTCGGGAAAGTAAATCCAATGCTTATCTGAAACGTCAAGTCGCTCTACGCCAAGATTCAAGTTGTACACCGATACACACCGAAGTCCTTGCGCCGCCTCATGTATCTCTTTCGGTAAATCTGTGCAGCGCGCAATTAATTCAGGGACTGGAAGTGTTGAAACAAGTGACTCATACTGTTCAACCTCGCCATTTTTAAACACCGCCTGCTTTCGAGTGGTATCGACTTCGATCAATTCATTTCCGCAATGTACGTCTGAAACATCTCGAAGAAAGGCCTTGGGCAACATCTCGATGCCCCCTTGGGCAGGATAAAGAAAAGTTGGGTTATACCCGAACGCTTTATCCTTAATACCAAGTGCCCCATTTACAACATCCTTTACATTTGGCTTGGGAACGAGCCAAGACACCCAATCAGAAGTCAGTTCATCAAGTGACACCTGCCAAAGCTTTTCGTTAAAAGGGACCATAAAATGCTTGGCCATCCCTTCACCAAGATTCCCGATAATCCATTCTTTAAAACTCGGTTGGTTTTCGCGACTCTGGGGAGGAGGGTCTTGTGTGAGGGTTTCAATAAAACCGAGCAGACATTCCTGTACGACTTCAGGAGGAAGCCCATGCGTATTCACTTGAAACGGATATTCCGTATACGTTTTATGTGAAAAAATGAAAGATCGTCGATTGTGTCGCTGGAGCTCACCCTCCAACAGACCTTCTACCAACGCTTTGATGGTCGGTTGTCTAAAATGGAGAAGATGTCCCGTAAAATCAAAGGTGAATCCCTCCTTAGTATAAGATCGGCACAGCCCCCCAACTTCCAGTTCTTTCTCAAAAACTTTATAGGGAAGGTCCTGTAAATGATACGCAGTACTCAATCCGGCCAAACCAGCCCCAACAATAACGATCATAGGTGTGGGTCTCCTCCGTGGCTACGTCCTTCAGGTAATAGTGTTTTTGGAATGAGCGGCTCTGTCTTCGCGGCTACGTCTACTCGTGTGAGCAGGAGCCCGAACACGACCAAACTCAAGAATGCGACGGTGCTCAGAATAATCGCTGTTTCTGGTGAAGCATACATCACCACAAGTCCGATCCCACCAAGTACAGCCGTTGCGACATAGCTCACAATCACAACCTGAGTACCATTTAGCCCCCAATGTCTCAACCTGATGGCCATATGATCCGGACTTCCAAGAAATATGGGCAACCCACGCAACGAGCGAATATACATGACGAAGAATGTGTCAAAGATTGGGATTCCGAGAATGAGAAGTGGTGTGAGCAATGATACAGTATGCCTCCCCGTATATTGGCCAATCATCGTTAACGCGCCAATCATAAGTCCAAGAAACATGGCACCGGCATCTCCCATATAAATTTTGGCAGGAGGAAAGTTAAATCGTAAAAACCCCAGAAGACTTCCAATCAATGCGGTTAATAAAAACGCAATCGTATTGTCTCCATTTGAAATGACCCAGAGCAACATGGACGCACAAATAACTCCTATGCCTGCCGCAAGCCCATCCATGATATCGAGGAGATTAAACGCATTAATGATCCCCACCATCCATAACACTGTCAGAACAATGCATAACCATTCTGGGAGAACGACAATCTCTATTCTGATTCCACTTTTTATCAGAATAAAAACCGCTAAGAGTTGCCCGAGTAGTTTATTGCGAGGAGAAAGCTCACCAAAATCATCAATCAACCCCAACATCATGACAAGCGTCCCCGCCAACATGATTCCAAGAACATCGTGTCGAAACTCGAAGGTAAACGCTAAACTGATCAAGAAGGCTAAATAGATGGCCATTCCGCCTAAATACGGAACCGGCTCTCGCTGATGCTTCAGCTTACCATCTGGCCTATCCACGACCCCAAACTTGATGGCCGTACTCCCAGCAATAGGCACGGCGTACAAAGACAACAGGAGTGCAATCGTGAATGTGAAGACAAGAAGAATCATCGTCCCCTCAACATGCCGACCTCACTCTGCCGGCGTTGCCTTCCCAAGCGCATTTGATTATATAAATCCTCGTGGCATTGCACCGCTCGTTCAATCGAGAATAGTTGATGCGCACGCGCTTGACCTCGTAGTCCTAGTGCCTTGGACTGTTCCCTATCAAGCAACAGGCCTTCTATGGCCTGAGCCATTGCCGCGGAATTTCCAGGAGGGACTAAGAGTCCCGTATCCTGATGGTGCACGACTTCAGGAATTCCTCCTACATGAGTGGCCACGACAGGAATCCCTGCAGACATGGCTTCAACTATGGCAATGCCAAACCCTTCTGACAGAGAACTCAAGACAAACACATCCAAAACCGGCAGGATTCTTTCAACATCCCGACGCGCACCAAGAAATTGTACGCTTGAGTCAAGGCCCAATTGTGAAAACCAATTGTTTGAGAGAATCTTTGGCCGGCCCGTCTCCCACCCAGTAACAGTTGGCAGGCGTGCACACGTCCCTGTTTCATCATGGCCGAAAAGGCGTGGAGTAAGACGGCCAGTCCCTTTTGTGGCTCGAACAATCGACACACCGTACCCACCACAAACATTCCGACAGGAATGGAAACGTCTGAGACTTCACCTGGTAACCGCGAAACAAACCGTGTGAGGTTCACCCCGTTATGGATCGCAACACATTTCTCCGTTTCCCTCGGAAACGAATCGAGTACTCCGCTGCCGAACGGCTTCTGAGCAACAGGTGATCGCGTGATTCCAACGAATCGTGAGCCCATCCAACAGCTTCTCCCTACGATTTCTCCAAACAAGGGCATTTCGATACGAACCAATGACCACAGGAACCTGTAAAATCTTTCCAACAATCCGTGAAAGAATATTGGCATAAAACAAGAATGAATGGAGGATGTCCGGCTTCAGTTCCCGAATCGTTTGCGCCAAATTCCAAGCCACACGAACATCCCAGGCACCTTTCCCTCTCAAGCAGATAACCTTGATTCCTCGCTCCCGTAATTCCTGAGCCACGACCCCCTCACCTTTTAAACTACACACCGAAATCGCAAACCGATGGGGATCCAGCCGCGAAGCAAGCTCCAGCAATTGATTCTCGGTTCCTCCAATTCCTAATCCCACAATCACAAACAGTAGGTTCGTCCGGTCCCCCTGTTTGAGATGCGATATCTTTCTGCGTGGGACTTCAGTTTCTAACAGAGTGACCAAGGTCTCATCCTTGCCGATGTATCGGTCATGAGAAAAACCTACGTTGCCATAATTCGACATTGAGACATCGCCATACGCTTGCCCCCATGGCCGATCCCCCCTTCACAATATGACTGATAGAGGGCTTGCATCCTGTCAGCATCCCAGTAGTTCCTGGAACGAAACGATTGTGATTGAAAGATCTCTTCAATGTCCGGTCGTAATGGCCCTCGTAGCCAGTGATCCTGGGGCGTCACAAAACCCATTTTGTCATTTCGATCTTTCACCTGAGCGGGTAGAACATGCGCCATGGCTTGTCGTAAAAGGTATTTGTTCTGTCCACTGTGTAACTTTTGATCGGCTGGAAGAGGCAGAAGAAACTCTAACAACCGCGCGTCGAGAAATGGCAGCCGTGCCTCAATAGAAAACGCCATGGAATTTCGATCTTCATGATGCAGCAGAGCGGGCAAACTGTGGGTTTGGAGGTAAGACGCGAGGTGATTTCCTAGTGCAGAAGGGTATTGATTCCCATAATCTAGCAAACCATGGCGATCAGAATAGTGAGAGGAAAAGTCTGGACTGATCCATCGCCGATGCCCTTTTAACCCAAATCGAAATGTGGCAATACTCTGAGACGGGAGTAGCGCCCTTGCCAAGTTTGACCAAACAGTACGGTGAATCCTTTTTTGTAATTTTCCATAGGCCCATCCACTTTTGACCAAACGTACCAGTGCAAGCGCCTTACATAAGTCTCCGAAATGAGACCCCCAGTACCCTGGATATCCGCACAATAATTCGTCCCCGCCCTGACCATCCAACAACACCGTAACCCCATGCTTTGAGGCGGCTTCCATGACTGCCCATTGCGCCAAATAACTCGTCCCTCCCACTGGTTCCTCTTGAAACCAGAGGATGTTCGGCAATTGTTCAAACAACTGCCGAGGTTGAGGATAGATTTCAATATTCTTGACACCCGTTTTCGATACAACAGGCCGAATGAATTTCCTTTCATCAAACAGTGGATTGTCAAAGCAAGATGAAAAGGTGGAAAAAGCGAATCCTGGTTGAAGTGCGCCATCCCCAGCCGGATTCGTTGAGAAAAGATTTTGCGCTATCCCTACAATGGAAGAAGAGTCCAAGCCCCCACTCAAGCAACTTCCAACAGGAACGTCACTGCGCAGATGAACTCGAACAGCATCTTCAAATAAATCCCTAAATTTCGCGACCACATCCTCATCGTGCAAGCTGGAAGCAGGCGCATGCATCGGAAGATCCCACCAACGTTTTTTAATGATTTCCTTCTGCTCAACAAGCAAAAAATGTCCAGGCTCTAACTGTTTAACCTCATTAAAAAATGTCTCTTCGGAATGATCTTGAAGACTCAGGACCAAAAAATCATGGATCATTCGATGATTCGGACTCGACACCATTCCCGGTCCCTTCAACAAGGCTTTTATTTCCGATCCGAACAGAAATTGATCCTCCATCTGCGCGTAATAGAAGGGCTTCATTCCTAAACGATCTCGTGCACAGAAAAGACGATCCACGTTCCCGTCCCATATGGCAAACGCAAACATCCCATTCAGTCGGTGCAGACAATCAATGCCCCACTGCTGGTAGGCGTGCAAGAGAACTTCCGTGTCTGTCTTCGATCGAAAAGACCACCCCAAGACCCGTAACTCCTGTCTCAACTCACAATAATTATAGATTTCACCATTAAAGGTGACCCATATTCTTCCATTGCCACTTCCCATAGGTTGGTGCCCCAGTGGCGAAGGATCCAACACCGCAAGACGACGGTGCCCCATACCTATGGAATATCCACTCGGAAGTTTCGTCGGCACGTCTTTACTCTTTTCTCCTATCAGAATTGGCGTTTTTGACACCCCGGGAGCAAGGAAGACAAAGCCCTCGCCATCAGGCCCTCTATGGACCATCGTTCGAGTCATAGCCTTCAATACCTGTCCCTCTACCGACTGATGGTTATGCCCTATTATCCCTGCGATTCCACACATTGAAATTGAGTACTTTCAGTGTAATCTCTTGCGCATTCTTTCTCTCAGACACGAATGCTGTTGACTAGCAAGTCCCGGCAATACAGTTGATGCCCCACTTCATTAACGTACACACGTGTCAGATGGCTGCCTGTCTGAGGTCGACATGAAATTCATGTGACAGGAGATAGAGCTGTTTTCCGACTTTCTCGCCATGTGCATCAAACGGCATGACGGTAAAAAAATACTCCTCGCCAATAGGAAGCGTGATCTCCATGGAGAGCTGTTGTGTCGTCACGAGCGCAACATCGTGGGGAGGAACTTCATACATCTTTTCATACATAGACGGTCTCCACCCTCCCGTACGATAAACATATTCTGTTCCATGCGTTGGGATTCCAAGATCACCCTCATATTCCCAACCTCGCGATTGATGTGACACAAACACCTTATAACCTAAGAGATCATCGTCTCGATCCCTGGGCTTTTTCCAATGCAAGACAACGGTTCCTTTGGATTCGTTTGGTATGACTTGAAGGTGCGTGACGTGCACTCCGCCTGGCTGATACAGGGGGGCTATCGGTGAGAGAATCCAGCCGCTATCCCTCACTTCTTTGTAATGATTCCACCCGAAGTACTTATTTTGTTCATCCAGCTCACCCGCTGTTTTTTCATAGTACAATCCCTTCCCTCCGTATGAACTATATGCGTCTTTGCCAAAATACGGATAGGAGGGATACACGCTTGACCCGACAATTAATTCCCCGCCATATCGCAATTCCCGATAATGCCCTAGGGTATCGATTGCAAATGGATCCTTGCTCAATTCAACAACGGATGGAATCTCTCCATTTTCGTCTACAACCGTTTCTCCATTTCCAAAGATATCGCCATCAAAATAATGCCAATCTCCATCATAAAAAATTTCTGCTATTTGATGCCCTCCTAGCTGAACCACGCGCGCGTGATACCCCGAAGATTCAAAGAGGTCGACCGCTAATTTCGACACATGTGAACATCGCATTTCTCCTAAATGCAGCAATACCAAGGGATCTTCGATTGATCTTCCACTCTTATCAATCGGCTGAATCGTATTATGAAAACTGCTCTTATGGAGGAACTTTAGAACGGCAACGTGCTTGTCGGTATTGGAATGTTCACCCTTCGTCACCAGAGTAAACAGACGCTGTAGGACCACGTGACGGTTAACACCGGCTAAACTCTTCCGAATATCTTCCGTACGCTGGAAATCATAGCTTTTGCTATCATTTATATGATCCAAGGGTATATGTAGTCGAGCGGGCGAAAATTTCGTATTTGTAAAATCTGTTCCGTGTTTTTCAAATTGGTCGATCTGGAGATTACGTAGATACTGTTCGGTTTTTACTTTATTGTTTCTAGCTTGCCCAGACGAGATCACCTTCGACACCTGACGCTGAATCCAAAGGCCCCATGCGTTCCCTGATTCAGTTCCATCTTCTTCAGGGTGTTCAACGGGGAGGCCGTCAAAATACCGCTCCGTTGTATCGTTCTTGACGACGATCTCCCCCGACGAGACTTCTGTTGACAGGTGAGGCTGGACCCATCGGACCCACATTCCTGCTGAAATACTGCCAATCAGGACTACCAAGAAGAAGCCATACTTCCAACTCCCTATCGGGAAAGACAGTTTATGTAGGATGCCTTCCTTAGACATAAATCACCGACCGTGAGTCGTCTCGCAGCTCAGCCCTATTCTCCCTGCGAAACGGTTGATGCCCCCATTCAATAAAGTGCTAATCATGTCAGATGACAGTCCGTCTGAGGTCGACATGAAATTCATGTGACAGGAGATAGAGCTGTTTTCCGACTTTCTCGCCATGTGCATCAAACGGCATGACGGTGAAAAAATACTCCTCGCCAATGGGAAGCGTGATCTCCATGGAGAGCTGTTGCGTCGTCACGAGCGCAACATCGTGCGGAGGAACTTCGTACATCTTTTCGTACATAGACGGTCGCCACCCCCCCGAACGATAAACATATCCTGTTCCGTGTGTTGGGATTCCAAGGTCACCCTCATATTCCCAACCTCGCGATTGATGTGACACAAACACCTTATAGCCTAAGAGATCATGGTCTCGATCCCTGGCCTTTTCCCAATGCAAGGAAACCTTTCCTTTCAGATTATCTGTATCAACCTGCATACGAGTGACGATGACAGCACCTGGTTGGTAGAGGGAGGGCATCTCATGAAGAATTCTGTCGTTATCGACAAAGGACTTGTAGAGGTCCCACCCAAAACGGTAACTTCGTTCTTCGCTTTCACTAGCTGATTTTTCAAAATACAAACCTTTTGCTTGGTCAGAACGATACCGATCTCGACCAAAATACGGATAAGAGGGATAAAAGGTAGAAGACAGTCTTATTTTTCCCCCGTAGTGCAATTCCCGATAATGACCTAAGACATCAATCACAAACGGATCGTGACTCAATTCAACGACAGATGGGATGTCCCCATTTTCGTCAATGATGGTTTCCCCATTTCCAAAGATATCGCCATCAAAATAATGCCAATCCTGGTCGTAGAAAATTTCTGCAATTTGATGTCCTCCCAACTGAACGACGCGGCCTCGATAACCTGAAGATTCAAAGAGATCTATCGCCACTCTTGCGACGTGCGAGCAACGCATTTCTCCCAAATGCAGCAGCAGGAGTGGATCTTCAACAGACCTCCCCGTCTGCTCAATGGGTTGCACCAGGGCATTATGGAAACTACTCTTATGGAGAAATTTCAACAGGGCGATATGTTTCTTGGTATTGGAATGACTATCCTTCGTTACTTCAGAAAAGATGCGCTGCAAGACCACCTTACGGTCAACCCCCGTTAAGGTCTCTCGAAGTCTCTCCGTACGTTGAAAATCATAATCCCTACGATCATTTATTTTTGCTAAGGGAATATTTAAACGAGCGGGTGAATATTTTTCATTCGTGTAGTCAGCTCCGTTCAACTCAAATTGTTCTATACGTAGGTCACGCAGATATTGTTCAGTTTTTTCTGTATTGATACTGAGATCCGCTGGATAATCGTTCAACGGTCTACCTTGTTGCCCCCATTGCTCAACGACGCTGATAAAAAAAATGACAAGCAAGGCACACAAGAGGAAGCCATACGTCCATCTCCCCATCGGGAGAAGCTCAGTGTAAAAAGTTCCGTCCCTAGACATGTATCACCGATTTTGAGTCACGTCTTTTGACTTTCCAGTAAGGGTATCCTGTATACCGGCCATACATAACGGGTTGGCATGCAACTGTTCATACCACTGCTCCATCCGATCCATCTCTTGATCCTGGTCTCCAAGCTCTTTCACCTTCTTGATATTCATCTGGGCGACTCGCGTTCGAAGACTGGCATCTGAAAGTACGCGTCGTAAGGTATCTTCCAAGTCATTCCCATCCACATCCACCAAAAATCCGTTCACCCCATGCTCGATGACTTCAGCATATTGCGGTAACTTGCGTAAGACCGGAACCGTTCCACAAGCCATCGCTTCCCACAGTGAATTCGGCATCCCATCCGAATCAGGAACCATCACCACCACATCCGCAAGATTGTACCAAGCAGGCATCTCTTCATAGGGAATCGCCTCAATGAACCGAACGTGA